>VUQR01023830.1:16054-30742 GCA_015108515.1 Hemichromis elongatus | reverse complement strand
GTTCAAATTCCAATGAAACAAGGAAGAAACACAAGGAGACATGCAGAGAGAGAAGCAAGAACACAGCAAGGTGAACAGATGAATGGACAGAGGGAGAAACAAAAGGCTAAATACGGCGAGGTAATTGGAAACAGGTGGAAACAATGAGACAACCACAGGAGTGTGAACCACATCCAGATATGAAAGGCACGCAAGACAAGTGACTATCAAAATGAAACCGGGAGCAATAGGAAAAAGTGACAAAGACATTAATACACAGGCAAACAGACTGGAAACAGAAAGAGAAGAAACATCAGAACAATGAGTGGAACAGGACGATCGTGACCGTATTTCACGTTTGGTTGAATGCTGAATTATTCACACTAATTCTAGTGGTTGTGTAGACTTCCTGTGCTGCAGGGTTGAAGATCTGTGTGTGCAGCCAAGTGTTGACCAGCGCCACGGCTACATCTTTGTCTCTTATCAGCATCAGGCTCATGGGACAGAAGTCCATCTGGTGCTTTTCATTCAATTTCTTTAAAATCTTCACTACATCATAAAACATCCGGATAGAAATGAATAAAAACTGAGATTACCCAGTGTTGCCTTACTGCTATAACGCACGAATTCTTGCAAGTTAGCGATGTAATGTATTGATTGCTTCTGTTTGTCTGTTGGCGCTTGGTCTTTTAGGATAGACCAAAAAAAAAAAAAAAATTAACATGAGGAACTAGTATTTGCACAAATTGCAGGTCATGTAATGTGCTAAAAAAAATGTGTCTTACACTTGAATTTCATCATCATTTTCTCACTCCTCTCTTTTGCTCACGCACTCATTTTTGGATTCTGCGTTGTTCTGCGTGTCAATTATTTATAATATATTGAAGCATTTTTCTGTACCTTCCTATACTATCGGTGTCTATTGCAAGACACAGAATATCATTATCTTGGTGAGACTTAAATGCAGTTTAAAAAGTCCAAAGAAAGAAAGACAGGATAAATTCTCATAAGAGATGCTAGTGATTTGTCCACAGTGTGACACAATCGGGTCTCACACTCGTGGACTTTGTTGTACTCAACCTGGGTTTAAAAAACAAAGCTTGCATTTCAGGCTGGTGACTTGGTTTTTAAAAAATGTGGTTGTTTACAAGGCGGGAAGTGTTATAAGAAAAGTTACCATTTTGCCGAATTATGAAAAATGAGGGAGTGTGTGTGGAAACTAGGAGTCAGGTTATATCAGGCTCTGCTGCACTTAATTTAGTCAGTCTTTATTTTAAATCCTTCATGTTGTTGTACTAGAATACTCCCTTAAAATGTGGAGCAGGTCTATAGGCTGATATCATATTGAGTATCAGCTGCTAACTTCAGGCGACAGTACACGAGGTGTTTCCTCACAGTAAAAAAGTATTCCTCCACACAGCATTTATCAAAGGCAAATTTGGTTATCATCTTCAACGACAGAACTACAACAGCATCAGCAGCCTCATGATAATCTTTGACAGCGGCACCATGTCGGTGTCGTTTGACTACCCCCTGCTGAGAACACGAGGAACTGTAAGAGGGGAAAAGCAACTCGGTGACGTTGATGCGATGTAAGGTTATATTTGCCTGCACTTAAGCAGCCATCGGTTTATCTCAAGGATGTTTATCGCCAAAGACAAGAATTTAGAGAGACTGCATTTCAAGCCAGCAGGATGACCTGTCCTATCAGCCTCTTTGTGCTGATAGTGATGACAATAATCCTGTGGGCTAAGCAAGGTGTGGTGTCAGTACAGTTTTGGTGCAGCAAGGCCTGATCTGTGCTGACACTGGGTATCAAGGAGGGTGGCTACAGGATATGATAAGCCACTCCTGAGCATTGCTGAGGTATCACAAGGTTAATCCAACAAAACAGCAATGGCGGGGGAAACAGATGACGGCTGATACGGCCTACCTACACCGAAGTTACAGGTATAACATGCAGGAATGTAATTGGAAGGGGGGACAGAAAAGTGCAGGAGCAGCTTTTAGAAGTGATGCACCTCAAGCATAATTTATGACAGTAATTAGTGTATCCGATCCATCCGTTCTGTTCTGCTTATACAGTTCAGGGTTGCGGGGGTGGGGGTGCTGAAGCCTACCTCAGAGTGTGTAATTAACATATTTCTATGTGTGTGTGTGTGTGTGTGTGAACAGATGACCACTATTTATTAATTTCCTTTGGGATTAATAAAGTTTTATGAAATGAGCAACCACAGCTCACACAAACAAGGTTTTCTTTTTACTGTTGTTATTTCCTGGTCTTTACAGGTAGTTACATGTGTTTCATAGCTTTTCTTCATATCTCGACATTTGTCCTTCGTTGTGTGTCATCTTCCCACAGCCATGATGTTAACTGAGGCATCAGTGCCTCCACATAACTCTGTCAAATGAGAGACAATGAGTCCATCCGTGACCTTCCGAGTATCCAAATCAGGATCCCATTGGGCCTGGAACAGTGCATCCTGGATGGGTCACCAGGATTAAAACAGTGAAAGTCACACATACACAGCAAGAACATGCACTTCACACAGAAAACCCCAAGAATGGACCTTCTAGCTGAGAAGTAACAGTGCTAACCATCGCATTACCATGCTGCCCATCCAGCCATCCATTTTCTTCCACTTATGAGAAAATGAGTTATTTACACAAATATAAATGGTAGGATACCTCCCATTTATTAAGTAAGCAAGCTCATATATACACTATATAGACAAAAGTATTCACTCACCATTCCAAATCATTGATTTCAGGTGGTTCACGCTATTAAATATTCCACAAGTCTGTTAGTGGTTGGTGTTAGTGGGATATAACAACTGGAAGCAAATGGGAATGACAGCAAATCAGTCATGAAGCAGTAGGCCATTTAAAATCACAGAGCGAGCTCTGCAGATGCTGAGGCGCATAGTGCACCGAGGTCACCAACTTTCTGCAGAGTTATAGCTGCGGAGGGTGGGCGGACATTATATTACTCTTTGGATTAAGAATGTCAGTCAAGTTTATATGTGTGTGAAGGCAGATGAGCTGATACCTTGGGCGATATAGTACATCTGCACAAGAACTTAATAAATAGGCAATTTTACAGACAAAGATGGTCAGAGATGTTCTCTGGCTTTACTCTTGCATTGTACAGTTGGTATTTGAGCTCTTCAGCAGCTGTAGATTTGGGATCTTTTCCACAACATGTCTTTTGTCTTGTCTTCCTCCACTCATCCCCGAGTTTTTTTTATTGCCGCTGTCGCCAAAGTGCTTGTTCATTAGGCGTCATCTACTTGTTGAGGTTGTCTCTGTTTTGTCTGTATTATTGCAGGCTCTTACCTTACATGATAATGCAAGTTAAGGTAACTGTTGTTGTGAATAAGTGTTATATAAAATTTTATTTAACAGAATTGTCCACCTGATAAAAGAATAACTTTTTTATGTGTAAAGAGTTTGTAATCTCATAAAAAACGAGATTGTTGGCTAATGTTGCAGAATGGCACACAAATACGGGTTTTATACTATTCATAAAGAGTAAGATAAGATAAGATAAGATATCCTTTATCAGTCACACACATGAGAAATTTGTTGTGTCATAGCAGAAAGTGGACAGTGCAAAGTTACAATAGCAAAAATTAAGAAAAACACTGGAATAGGAAAAGATCATAAGAATATGATACTATATACAATAGAATAAAATACTATATGCAATAGAATAAAACAAATATTAATTAATATATATAAATAAATATTAAATATAAATATACCTATTTACCTATTTCTACCTATCTCAAAACCAGCTACCTACCTATATGTAGGTCCAAATAATCTCTTGGAGCATTGAAAACTGGGGTTGTTGGGTGGCATGTGGAACTGAACCACTGGCACGGTGCGAGCCATTTGGGATTGTAGGGAGAGTTTCGCTGTGTGGCTGGCTTGTATGGCGATTAGCTTGGCCTACATTAACCTGAGCTAGCTAGTAAACTCATATATAAAGAAACGTCTACATGAATACCCGGACCTGAGGTGTCCAGCAAAACATTCTTGTGTAAAAATTTTTATTGTTTTTTCTTCACCCTGAAAAGTCAAGGTTTTATTTTGATTTGTTTATAATTATTTGTATTAATTTATTTAGATAGTTTTGTGACTCATTGGTGTTTAATAACATTACATTTTAAGAATATTTTTAAATAAAAGAAGAAAAAAAAAGTCCTCCCTATGACGTCAGCAAACGTGGCCAATCAGCGCCATGGGAATCTCTCTTGTTCTCTCACTCACTTTGCGTCCGTGCGTGCTTGCGTGCGTGTGTCAACTAGTTGTTAGCAGAGCTAGCTACCCAGTGAGCTAGGTCGTTGAAACATTTTTTTGTTTTTGTTTTTGTTTTTTATTTTTACATAGGGTCCCTTTATGCCAAGAAACATGTGTTGTTAATTATGAGAGGGGACCTCAGCTCCCCACGCATGATGTTTGTCACCCAGTAACGCCAAAGAGGAGCACGGCCTCTCGGGAAAAATGATAAGTTAGCTAACGCCAGCAAAAAGTGAAGCTACAGTTTTTTAACAGCCGATTTCCTTACTAGCTAGCATCCTGAGACGGAAAGCTCTGAGATTTTGCATGAACTGGATGCGGAAGGAGGATATGAGGCAACCTGGACAGCTAATGCTAACTATGAGCTATGCTGGGAGCCAAAATCGGAGAACATCTCACTGTGAGCACAATTATTAAATCTGTCAAGCCAGCGTGAGATAATAATAGCTAATGATTTTATCTGTTAGCGTTAAGCTGTCTTGTTTTTAGGGTGACATTACAGTTACCCAGCCAGCGATAGGGACATCAGGGTAGAAATGCTTATATATGCGGCCTAGCATTAGCCGGTAACTAGCATTAGGTATCCTAATGTTGTCTGTCAGGGTGTTTGAAGAGATAATGTTCGGGTTTGGGTCATGTTTTCATTTTCACTGAGGTCACTGAAACCACTGCCGTCTGACCAGAGGTGAGAATGCATAGAAATCTCCGTAATATATGTTGAACTGCCAGTTAGCTTGCTAGTGCCTGTCACAAAACTTAATCTAGCTGGCACACCAATGGCCTGGACGTGAACGTAGGGAGTTCATGTTGTCGGAAAATCAGGCAATATGTCAGCTATATCATATATCACATACAGCTGCTTTTGTTTGTGTGAAAGAAAGACATCTAATGGAAAGCTATATTTATTATGATCGTTGTTTGACTTGTCATTGCTAGCTTATGTTCTTTTGCACTTATCGATCACTTAAACGATTCTGTCACTTCAGTTGCAATAAAGAACAATTAGTGTCCTGTGATTTAATTTAATTAAGGTCAGATGAAAGAAAAGAGGAAACTGCTAACGTAAAGCAAATTAAATAGACGTTATGAGTTGCACCTGAAAAAAAGGGCAGCATTAAACTTATTTGGGGATTTTATTATATTTTCAATATTGTTTTCCATAAATTCTAGTGCTTAAAGTGAAGCCTCATAGAAGAAAACTCACTTATTTTGATCTCTCTCACAGATGAGCGCTTGTTCATGCAGTCATTGGGTTACCAGTGTGTCAAAAAGTCCCTCTGCTGATTACCCACCAAGGATTAGGCTAGAGTGTGGCACAGTAGTGCAGGGTGGGAGCTCATACTGGCACAAAAATATGCAAGGACTCTATCTCAGCTAAAGTGTATGCATATATCTAAGACACAAAACTGTTGTGCTTAATGAAACAGTCTTGGTCAACCTGCCATGCCCCATGGACGTGCCATCGTAGACGCAAGATACAGTGGCTCAAACTGCTGCACAGTTTTTTTGAGCTACAGCCTTGGAGGAAGCGTTTCAACTTTTAGTTGAACCTGAAGGTGGAGATGGGTTCCCAAGCTCTTCAGATACTGCGGCAGGGCGTGTGGGCTTCGCTCACAGGAGGGTGGTATGTGGATCCCCACCAGAGCACGTTCTCCAACTGCTTCCACCTCTACCTTTGGATATTTCTCCTGGCTTTCCCCTTTCTACTGTACATGGTAAGTTCATTTTCCCATCACCAAATAAAAATAGGAGCTACCAAAATAATGCACAAATCATTTTAAATCCGTTTTCAGAAGTTAGCCATGATGCATATGATAGCTTCAAGTAATTTCAGTTAAATTGGTCAAATCACAAATTTACCTCACAAGTTGAATTAACTGTTTCTTTCTTATGTGCCCAAGCCTTTTTTTACACATAGGCAGCTTCAACTGACTTGATCATCTCCCAGCATTATCATGTGTAAAATGGCTAAAATCCCATGTTCTAAATAACATAACTCCATATTTAGTTTTTTAATGATGTAAACTGTTTGAGAGACTCATTCTGCATATATATGCACGGGATAATAACTTTATAATTTAACTTTTAGTGCTTGTAACAATAAGGGGAATAAAAAATAAGCATATATGCCAGAACTTGTGTGGTTATATTAAGATCCTGTAGTAAGAAGAGTTACATATACGTTTTAGAATATCCAACTAACCGTATATTAAACACCTTGTTCCAATTAAGCTTCCTGGTTCTTGTTTTCTTTGACGTGACTGCCCTGTCTCATTTTTGTAATTCCTCTCTTTAAATTCCAACTCCTTGTCAGGCTCTTCCTCCCAGCTTGGTGGTGGCAGGTGTGTACTCTGCTGTGGTGGCCGTATTTTTTACTGCCATTAAAGTGGTAAACTACCGACTTCATGCAATGTTCGACCTTGGGGAGATTGTGGAGAAAAAGCAGGCCTCATTAACAGCTGAAGCGCCAAGGACAGAAGAAGGAGAAGAGGGGTCAGGTGCTCATGATGGGAATCAGCACAGGTAATGTGACATGTTTTAAAGCAAACCTACCTGTTACAATGCTGTGACTTGCTAAATCCTTTGATTTTTTTTTTCCTGCATGTGACTATTTCACAGGGATAGCCATGTTGGTGTAGAGATGACTGTGTTTCGGAAGGTCAACTCAACACCTCCGGTGCGTTGCAGCTCCCAGCACTCTCTGTTTGGATTAAACCAAGTGTCGGTGAGGATTATCATATTTACTAGCATGCAACATTCTCTCCTCTGGCTTCTGCCGTGTCTCCAGTCCTACTTGTTTGAAGATATTTTTAAATTTATTAACTTGGCCTGTTAGATGTTTTTCTTAGACTCTTTGTTTTAAAACAGCTCAGGAAAAATAATACACCTGTCAGCGTCACCGTGAACAACTTCAATCAGTGAAGCGAACTAGAAGATGTAGCAAGCTTTAAAAGCTAGCAAGTGGTTTTGCTACTGGCAAAAATGTCAGAAAATAGACACCAGATGATTGAATAAACAAACTGACTATTAAACTGAAGTACACTTGTAGTTATGATCTTTCTAATTAGTGGCTCCTCATTAAATGCTAATTGGTCTGAACCTCCTGTGGCTTAAAGAATGGCAAGATATAGTTCTCTTTTAAGGCTTTGGTCGCAGTAGCAGGTTAAAAAATGTGTATTTTTCATGATCAAATATGCCTATAATAGTAGTTTGCAAATGTTTTTTAGTTCAGTGCCAACCTAAGGGGGATTTTTTAAAAATACTTCCCAATGTTCTTATGGCTTTCATAATAGATAATCATGTGGATCAGGTGGTTTAAGCATTGTCTATATTTTTTCTTGTTCTTCAGGAATTCTTGCCTCAGTTGGAAGATTCAGGGGGTGCTAAAGGTAAGCATCCAAATTAAGTGTTTTAATTTTGCATACCATGGTTTAATTTTAAATCATGATGTATATAATAGTCTCACATTTTTATTCGAGCATATGTTTTAAATTTTTAATTACTAATTTCCTTTCACTTCAGATATCAAAGAGTTAATGCGGGAACAAGGAAGCAATAATGTGATTGTCACGTCAGCTCAACGTGAGATCCTACGTCAGAGTTCCCAGGACCCCATTAGTAAGTCTGCTATCATTCAGTGATTAGAAATGAGCATTAGATACTGGAAACAATGTTTCATCCTTCTTGTATAAGTCAGGCTGTAGGCATATCAGTATTTTCATACAGTTGCAAAGTAGCTTGCAAATGTGCATTTCAGCCTAATGTTAGGTTTTCTTACCGTACAGGGGCTCCGAATGGGGTCTCATCCTGCATTGCTGCCGCTCTTGGAGGTGAGTTCCAAGGTCTTGTAGGAGTATCTGGAGTGTCAGCTGGATTTGAAGAACCTGGAGTCTTGTCTATCCCCCCTTCGCCCTCGAGTCAAGAAGATGGAGGCGAGAAAGACCACTTGCAAGAAGTGGAGATGTTAACAGAACAGTTGTCTCATCAGAATCCCAAGGACAATGATTTGGGGGCTTACTCTCCCCTTGGCCCCTCTGCTGAATCTGAGAGTTTGGGAGATACTCCTCTAAGCCCTCTTATAAAGAGTAGTTTAAGTGAAGAACTCAGTGAAAATCTGCTGGGGTTAGGCCTTGACCCTGTTGCTTTTGCTCCTGGGACCGAGCACCCCGGCAGCCGCAGCGGAGTAGCACTAGCTGCTGGATCGACAGACAGTTGTTTCAGTGCTGGTGGAGCTACCACAGACCGTGAGACACTAAGCACTGTAAGCAGTTACCGCAGTGAAAAAACTGATTCCACTCAGCTGGAAAGTCCTTCATTTAGCCAGTCGCGACATGCAGATGGACAGGTTTCTGCCTCAGCACCAGCGATAGGCTCTGACATCCTCAAGCCCACAGAGGATCCAGCAGTGCAAGATGGCAGTGATACTGACAATCTGTCAGACAGTGTGTTACTACGCTCCCCTTCCAAAGAATTCTCCCTCAGCCAGGGGCTAGACCGGACACTTGTTGAAGGAGAGGATCTGCCATCTGTACCTTCTGACATTGCACAGCCCCCTCCTCTCCAGAACTCTTCCCCTTCAAGTAGTGGCCACTCAGAGGTTTGTGAATTAGACAGGAATGTCCCAGTTCCTCCTCTGCCCCCACCTCGGCAGGCCAATTCAGTGCCCTCAGGGCTGGCCCTGGGTCTGGTGTGTTCTGAGCCTGCTTTGCCCATATCTTCTACCCCCTTCTTACTGTCTGAGCAGCCTGCTTTGCAAGCCCAGCAGGTTGTGCGCCCTAAAGACTTAAAGCTGCTGCGGGCCAGCGGCGGTAGCATGGGGCACAGGCCAGGCCGAAGGAAAGCTCCAAGAAGGCGAGCTGGAGCTGGCAGTAGTAGTTTTGACTGTGGCTCTTACAGGCGTCACCACAATCATAGACAACACAGAGATTACATACCAGTGCGCAATCGACTTGGCACCAAGGCTTACAGCGAAAGTTTGTTCGAGGATTCCAGTGACGAGGACGACGGCAGTGACATGAGTGCAGGTTCTAGTCTGGGCTCTCAGCGCCGATTTAGCTCAGACGACGACGACGATGATGATGACTCTAGTTCCTCTACCTCCTGCTACTCTCCAGACCTTGCAAACACTGGCATTACATCCACTCTTCCTCCTGCTGCTCAACTGCCTACTCCAAGGGAAGGGGATTTACCCGAAACTGCTGGCCCCTCACATCCTCGTGCTGCTCAACGCTCTTCTAGCACCGCTAGTGCTAAGACTCACGCAAGAGTGCTAAGTATGGATGGGGCAGGTGGAAGCCAGAACAATGCAGTGGCTCTGCCCTCTACTCTGCTTGCAATGCCCTCCACCTCCACGCCTGCACCTCGCACTCTCACCATCTCTAAGTCTGATCTGGAAGCCAGGACTATACACACTGACGGCTTCGCTGGAGCTCACCATCATCGGCTGGATTCACTTGGAGGCTCTTGGACTGGCAACCAGATGGGCTGGAGAACAGGAGAACTGGTTGAAGAGGGGGCTGTTGGAGGTGGTGAGTTTGCAAATTATCAGTCAAGAATATTTTTCAAACTACCCTACTGAAACAGTTTCCATCTTGGTTTGGACGTCTAACTAATTAAAAAAAGACAACCTTCATAGGGAGTTGCTGTGATAGTAAGGCATCAAATTGTGTTATGATGACACACCACTATTAACTATACTCAATTTAGTCATGAGTAGTGACTCCATGGTGTAGTGATTAATACATATATCTTATATGTGAAAGATTTTATTTAAGATGGCGAAGAGACACAAACCCAGCCTTAGGGTCACACAAGCTAGTGTACTGTATCTAAGTGGATGTGTTAGTGTTGTCTCAGGTCATCATAAATAATGTTGGTCCAGGTTAAAAATTGCAAGTTATATTGTCATAGTTTTGTAAGATGGTAAAAAAAACCAACCTGCCAGTGTGTACTAAAATCCAAAAAAGGGGCGGTTGTGGTTTAGGATGTGATATGATTAGGTTTATGGGGCTATAGTTACAGTTATAGTTATGGAGTTAAGGTTAGAGTTTGGTGTGAATTTATTTGCACGTTGCAAAAGAATTACATCACAACAGTGTGATTGGTCATTTGCAATGTTAAACCTGGACCATCATTAGCTTTGATGATCCAGGAACAGCATTGACACATTGATATCAGATGTGCACTATACACAAGTCTGTATAGAGGTGCCATTTGTGTCAGGAACTCAAATTAAACATGGGGTTCCATGTGCTGTGGCGACCCCTTTGGAAATAAGATAGCAGCTAAGATTCTATTACTTTATTTAGTTCCAAGTAACCATTAGGTGTGACCATAATGCTCTGGAAATGATTCTGTAAAAATGAAAAATCTTGCCTGTATACCCATTCAAGATTCTATTCTTGTGCAACTTTGCACTAAAGCTGCTATATATAGACCACCGTAAAACGCCCGTTATGTCTGCTTCTACATATGTCTCAGTAGCACCTGTTGGATCTACTCCAGTGTATTCCTTTAACTTCATTTTCATTAGGGCTGCCACGATTAGTCGACTAGTCGCGATTACGTCGACTATCAAAATCATTGACGACTAATTTATTAGTCAACGTGTCGTTTGAAGCTTTGTAAAATACTGAAAGACGCAGGAATAAGTAGTAGGATTTAAGAGTGTATTAATGAAGATGGCAGCTTTGCATCTACAAGGATGCCAGCTGCCGTTAAATGCCGAAGAAGAAGAAGAAGCGGTCCCCGGTATTGTAGCTGTGTCCAAATTCAGGGGCTGCATCCTTCAGAGGCCGCATTTGTGGGCCGATTACATCACAGTGACACGACGAAGGCTGCCCAAAATCAAAGACTCCTCCGACAAATGCATCCTCCTTTTAGCCAGATTTGAAAGATGGGTCGGGTGTATCCTTCATGGTCCAACCTATCCCAGAATTCATAGCGCGGCCTAGCCGATTCCAATTTCCAGCAATGGCGGCAGCTACTTAGTTTTAATATCACTCTTTATGGGTCAGAAAATTAACTTATTGATATTTAAGTTATAACTTATTAACTTATATATATTTTCAGGCGAGAATGTAGCTGTGTGAACTTCAAATATCTGCTCGGTTTATCAAGACATCACATATTTGCAAAAGTGCTCCGGCTTTTTCGGAGATGTCTGTTACCCATCAGCTCCAAAGCTGACCGGGAGGTCAAGGTTTACTAGAGCCGGTGAGAACAGCGGACTCCCAGCACATCGTTTTCAGACCCCCGCGGTCTTTCGCTATTAAGGTTAAACATGATATATGTTACTTAGATAACTTAAAAATGTTACTGTTTTGCTTTCTTCTGTGTTTTATTTGTTCGTGAGTAAATCGGTTTGGCTGAGATTAAAGTTCTAGTTTTCACACAGCTGAATAAACATCAAACAGAAGACTGATTGAACAGACGTGTGAGATAGTTGAGAATTGACTCCAATGTCCTGTCGTATTATAGAAGCAAAGAGCAGATGGTTGAGTTTATTAAACTCCACCGAGACAATCTTCAAATTTCATTAAAAGGTTAATAAACTATCATCTTGTCTTTATTTTTAGTTAGCACGTACCTTAAACACCTCAAGCTGTAAGCTAATGATAGTTATAGGAGAAGATGCATGCTGGTGCAATAAGCTGTATATTTTACATCCAATGGATGCATGATCTGATTAGTCGACTAATTGCAAAAACAATCGGTGACTAGTCGACTATGTTGCAATGATTTGCAAATCTCATAGTTCTGTAATTATTCAGGTAATGGTAAAATGCTGTGTTTCTTTTTCAGCTTTTCTGTTGTGAGATTTTGTGGAGAAATATTACCAGAACCTCACTCTGGTTTGCAAAGAAAGCATAGTCTCATTAAGAGCTTGTTTGCTTGGTGGGGCTGATGGCCTGCATAATCGTTGTTATCCTTCAGGGGTTGCTAGCGATGCAGGTGCTTCAGCTCTGTGTGTCCACCCTGCTGCTGGATCTGAGATGTCATCTCAGCCATATGATGAAAATGTCTCCCAGATATCTTCTGGGTCTCTATTACTGGAGGGACGCAAAAGTGTTCACTGCCAGTTCCCCTTAATTAGATGGTTATGAGGAAAACTAGATGCTTCATTGATTGGGTGGGGTGCTGTTTTCAAGTGGAGAGCCGTGAATGGCACCTGGCCCCAGAGGCTTTGTGGCACATATATAAATTACCTGGAGCTGACAGCTGGTTTTCTGGTTTTGAGGCATTTCTTTCTGCTCCTGGAAAATTGTTATGTCCTTATTAGGAGAGACAGTATAACAACAGTGGTGTATACAGACCGTCTGAGGCACTTGCTGTGTGACATTACACAGCCTGGCTCACACTCTGATTATGTGGAGCAGCGAACACCTCCTGTCATTATGTGTGACGCATGTTCCCCGTGCACTGAGCACTGGAGCGGAGCTACACAGGAAATCACTCTTTGGGGAGTCGAGACTCAACCCTGAAACATTCCACCAGGTCTGAAGGTGTCTGTATATTTGTTTGCCTTGTGCAAAAAAACAATGTGCTCCGTTCTTTTCCCTAAAAAAGCTGAGGACAAAACTTGAGGGGAGCTCACCCATGGCCAAAAGTACTGCTGTAAGAGTTTGCCTGAGCAGGGTGAGGGAGCAATAAGCTGTTTTGATTGCTCCATATTGGCCCAGCGGGCCATGGATGACGGTTCTAACTTGTCTGCTCCACAGCTGGCGGTGGACACTACCTTTGCAGTGTAACTTGGTGTCACAGGTGTCATAGAGCAGCTAGCTGGGACTGGCACCTTGAAAGGCTGAATTTAAATGAGTTGGGTCTCCCCCTGAGGTTGATTGAGACCATTCAGAGCGCAAGAGCACTTTCTGTATGCTGACGTTATGAGGGCGTGTATTTGAAAGATGAGGTGCAGCTATGAACAAAATTTCTTATCAGTGCTGTGTTGTAATTGTGTTAGACTTCCTTCAGGTTTTGCTAGATAAGGGAAAAGCATTCTCCACTATTAAAGTGTATATGGCTGGAATTTCAGGCTGCCATATTGGCTTTGGTATTGTACCAATAGAGGTAGTCTCGGCTGTTTACAGGTGGCTTTAGCATCAGTGAAAATGACAGTAACAATAAGTTACATGCTCTATCTACCCAAACATCATGTCTGTAGCTTTTCACCAACTGTAATGAGGAGGTTTTGGGCCTTGACGCTGCCTTCCTGCCTGAGGTTAGGGATTCTGCCTATAGCTGCCTTGCACAGGCTGTTAGCTTTTTGCCCCCTGCCATTTGAGGAATGACAGCCAGAGGTGGCTAACCTTTTGTGTTGGTGTGAGGTGTCAACCTGCCTGGGTCAAGCACTTATAGGCTTTGAAGTATGTACGGGTGTGTATCTATCTGCCATAGTCACATACTGATTGGGATTTGAAAAAGAACATGGTTACTCGAGTAACCCCGGTTCCTTGAAAACTAAATGATCTCACTACACTTTCCCCATGCAACTAGGGCAGTGATAGTAAGGCATCAGTTGATTTAAAAAAAAAAGAAAAAAAAGGTTACCGATATTTATTAAATCAGTCAAAATTATTTGAACTTGCCATGTCAGGGGGCACTTCCTATAGAGAGATACCGCACTTGAGCTTCAAAGGAACGGGGTTACCCTGGGCCAGTCTGGTAACATAATCCTCACAAATGTAAGCTCTAAATTAAGCAGGCAAAACAAATGCATGACTGTACCTTTACAGAATAAAGCATGACGTCTGGATTTTAAAGAGCACATTTAAATTTACAGATGTAACAGAATCTGCTTTCAAGTGTCTGCTTCGTGCACAGAATAAGAATTTAAAAAATACTTAGAAAAGACAATTTTATTCAATTTTTTTAGATTATTTTATTTATTCAGATTATTTTAACATTGTGTAACATAATACACTATATGGAAAAAAAAGTCCCTCTTAATCTTAATCTGTGAGTTTAAGCATGCCAGTCACTTTGTGAAATTGCTTCCCTCCTAGATATTCCACTGTCAGGAAGTAGTATTATTACAAATGGGAAGTGTTTAGGAACCACAGCCATGAAGGCTCAGACCATGTAAAGTTGAGTCTGTTGACTTCCAGAACCCTCATCACAAAATCATCAGCGCAAAAACTTTGCACCATCATGTTTGTGGCATGGGCTTTCATGGCTGAGCAGCTTTGCCTATATCCTGTTTGTATTAGGGGGATTGACTGACCGACTAGCCTGAAACGTAGCAACACTCGGGTATTAAGTTGCTTTTGAGAAGCTTTTAATGGTGTGAGGGACCAAGCAGCCAAGGCATAAAGGACACAGAGAAAAATGTCTTCAAAAAAATGGGTTTCTTTATTTTAATCCCCAAAAAAGATCCAATGACAAAAAATCAAGAGTAAAAGTAGT
>VUQR01023830.1:0-15803 GCA_015108515.1 Hemichromis elongatus | reverse complement strand
AAAATTACAAACCAAACTAACAAAGTAAACAACTTAACTTAATTTACCCCTGTGTGGCTGATGCCATCACAAATGGAAAATGTTAAAAATGAATAACAAAGGTATTTGAAACCATTTATCACATTCTTTAGTAATAAAGAACACTGCTAAAATGTGCAGCACCTCGCAGCGTACGCTATCAACATTACACATTGTAATACAGACAAGCGAATAAGAAGAAAGACACTTAAAATAATCCGATGCTAATATAATATACCGACACTGGGCTGTGATTAAAAGTTTAACAATTAGATTAAACTGCTAGTAACTCTGCTAACATTTAGTGACAACAGCAACGATGTTAATTAACTACGCTAAATATTTTCTGCCATCTATTGGTGCTATTTATGGTCAACGTGCAGCTTCTTTTCAGCAAAGACATAATTTAGAAGATGGTCCAGTCTGTACCAAAAGATGGTTTACAATAACTTTGAATGAAAACCCAATAAAGCTTCTTTTTTTTTTTTCTTTTTTTTTAATAAACTGTCTGCTTAACAAATTATCTGAATATTCTAAAAACCCAAAAAGCACTTGTTAGGCTAATTTGATAAAGAAGTTAAAAAACAAGCTTTCACTGTACACACGAACTGTTAACTTAATTTACCTCTGCAAATGAGCAGTTTGGTTGAGACTGCAGCTGTGCTCTTTCTCTAGCAGCAAAATCTGCCAGTAATGAATCCACCTCAGCAGCAGAGGAGAGGAAGATGAGATGACTGCTAGCGTCTCATTTCTGTGTTCTTCAATTCTGTTTAGATTTGTTTCTTGTTTATAAAAATGGGAGTATTTAAAATTGTGTGTAGTGGTAAAAAAATGACCAAATAGAGTACAAATACAAACATAAGAAGCATCAGTAAGATGAGTATGAATGACTGTGTTTAAACCGTGATAATGGCAATGTGGGAGGATGCTGTTGAGCCCATCAACACTAACACATCGAGGCAAAATCTTTTCATTAACCCATGTCCGTACTGCTAACATGGAGCTATGCTTTGGAAAATGTAGAATAAATAAATTTTAATGAATAGTCTGGTGTGTGAAACCTGACTCTCTCTTCAGGCATTTACTTATTTATTTAATAAATGAGAAAATAACAAAAGCACATTCTAAGTTCTGAATGAAGATAAAACAGAGTTATAGTTAAAATCTTAGATATGCGCATCGTGTACAGTGACAGTGTAAATGTTGATCATTGCCCTGATATGAACGACAAACTTTCCTCAGCCATGGCCACGGAGGAAGGCAAACACGAATCGGTCAGCAGCGTAAAGAGGACCCAGGCCATACGCAGGAGACACAATGCTGGGAGCAACCCTACACCACCGCCATCCACCATGGGATCCCCTCCCAGGTTAGTCATCAAAGCAAAGCGATGATGACATGTTTGTTTGCACTTTTCCTCAACTTTTCTTTTTGGGTTTTTTTTTTTTTTCATGCAGCATGTCAGCTTTAGGAGGACTGAGTTTAGGATTAGGCCATAGATGACCTTCCAACTTAAAAGCGCTGTATCTGTTTTTTTTTAACGTTTTGTTTTGTTTCCTGTAGTCTCCAGGACCTCCAGCGAGCTCGGACCTCCTCTCATTCACGCACCCGTACGCTTCCCTCAGCCTTACAGTTTGCCTCTTCACTTCTACTACCCCGCAGTGGCATCCACGAGGCTTCCACATTCGACGACACATCAGAGGGGGCAGTGCACTATTTCTATGATGAGAGTGGTAGGTGCTGGCTCAAAAGACAGTCATTCTGTTTATCCTGTTATTAAATGAGACTGGTATCATTCTTCTCATCCAACTCCCCGTGGACTCTCCTTGATCATTATGTTTTCAAAGCTTTTACAGAAGTGAGTCTTAGGACTTGCTACCCTTGAGCTATTATTTTGAAGCATTATGTAATGTAATGTAATGGCCATTGGTATTTGAATCTACGTAAAGAAAATCACTGGTCAGATTGGGTTGTTGTATAATCTGTCTGTGTTTGCAGATTTTACACTGTGGAGAGTATTCATTTTTGCTGTGTCTCTGTTATATAACAGGAGTAAAGAGGTCCTACACATTTGGACCTGCTGGAGGCGGCTACGAGGACCCAGTTCAGTAAGTTATAAAGTTTTTATCGCCAAGTGTCTTTCTTTTCTACAGGCTATGAGAGTTATTGTTGCCGTTAAAACATAAATAACGGTTGCATTCAAGGCTATGAAATGTTACACTTGCAGAGAAAGGGAGAGGCAGTCCCAGTCTTCAAGCTTCACTTCCACTGAGGTCCCAGAAGGGGCGCCGGTCCTGTCCATGCTACAGCCCAGACAAGGGGCTTTACAGGGGATGCAGGTGCGCAGGGTGCCTCTGGAGATGCCCGAGGTTAGATGTATTTCACGGATTATTCCAAATGGGACATCAGTCGGCACATCAAAGCTAACTGTCGCAGGCGTTCCTTCTGTTTCCTAATTCACACAATCTCTGAACTCTTCCCTAGTTTGATCTGGATCACGAGTCTCTACAAGAGTCCCAGGAAAACACTTTAATGATTGAGGAGAAAGCCAAACCTAAACAGTACTATCGCTTTTGGGTGCTGCCTGGAAAGTGGCTGAGAGTCCGATACGATCGACTGGCTCTGCTGGCCTTATTAGACAGGTGAGACAGAACGTCGGAGAAGAGATTACATTTTATTTAGTTACTTTTTCTCTGTGACAGCAAAGAAAAATGTAGAAAATGAACTAAAATAATTAATACGTAACAACAGTTGTTTTTGTTTTGTTGCTGGATGCATAATTTAAAAAACAAAAATGATCATTTCCAGTAAATACTTATAAAAGCAACTGGCTTTACTTTGAAACAGGAGCTAGCCGCTGATAGAGAAGAAGGATCGACGAGTCCAACAAATATGTTCGCTCCGTATCTCCTTTCCAAAGGCTGTTTTTCCTCTAAAGCAAAAGATTTCCATTCATGAGAAACGCTCTTTTAAAGGATCCGTTTAATATATTTTCACTAAAGAACAACACAGGAAAATGTTAACCTGTGTTTTTCATTTATTTAAATAGAAACTTGTGGCAGGGTTAAGCTGATTTGGATGAAACTTAAAGGTTTTACTGTAGTACTGATAGTCTGGTTTTTTTAATGGGTTATTTTGTTCTGTTTTTGTTTAACTGATTAATGGGAGAACCTCCTCACTGTCACAGGACTCACGCCCAGTAGGGCGAAACACTTACTACAAGTTTGTTTTAATCATTTTGTCACGAAGCATATTTTATTTACGAGTCAGAGACAGATTTAGATTTAATTTTGAGGTTTGTGAAATATGTACTGCTGCACCTTTCCTAGGAACCGCCGTGTGGGAGAGAACGTGTTTGCTGTGGTGCTAGCCAGCCTGGTGGCATTCCTGGGGTTCCTGCTGCTGCTCCAAGGCTTCTTCAGAGACATTTGGGTCTTCCAGTTCTGCCTGGTCATTGCTAGCTGCCAGTACTCCCTACTGAAGGTACCTCTAACTATGTTGTTTCTCTTACAAAATGTCTTCAGCAAGTAACTTAATAATGGTCACTGTATGATTAAAACTTGTATTCTTATAGTGTCATAACATCTAAGCGCTCACTCTAAACCAAACTCAGAACCCCTGTTTGGTTTTGTGTAAATAGCTTCGTTATCTACGGCCAAGCAGCTGTCGTTCTGGTTTATGGTTTTAACATACACGTGAAAAACATGAAGCCTAAATTTGTTGCCTCTTTGTTTTAGAGTGTACAGCCAGATGCAGCCTCTCCCATGCATGTGAGTAGTAGTTTTTAGAAATCTGCCTTTTTACAAAATCCTTTTGACCTTAAAATTTATGGTATAACGTTGTTTCTCTCCTTGTCTGTTATGTAAAAGGGGCATAACTGGATCATTGTGTACAGCCGGCCAGTCTACTTCTGCTTATGCTGTGTGATGATCTGGATCTTTGACTTATCTGGGCGCTGTGGAAGTCTGCAGCCCTTCTCCCTCTATGGTGTCATCATCTTCTCTGCGCACTTCCTGCTCTGTGTCAGGGACGTGCTCATCGGTTAGTATTATTCATGGAGCCTTTGACATCAGCTTGATGTCCAGATTAACAGTGCTAGCATTGCTACATGCTACAATAGGTGTGTCTTTGTCATTGCAGTGTTAAATAAATAGCCCTGAATACATCCTGATTATAACTCTGCGTTATGCGTGAGGAGGATTAGTGGGGTTTTAAACTGTAACCCATTTTTAAACACAATTTCCCGTCTTTTCATCCCACAGTGTTTGCCCTGTGTTTCCCGGTCATTTTCCTGTTTGGGTTGCTACCTCAGGTCAACACTTTTGTGATGTGTCTGCTGGAGCAGATTGACATGCACATCTTTGGTGGAACTGGTAAGAATATTGTTACACGAATGGGGTAACCGAATACTTGGTAGTTGGAAGTGTTAGTCCATTCCTTGTATTTATTAGTGCATTTAAACAAAAAGTTTTGTTTTTGATTCTTTGTTTTTTTGGTTAGTTTTTCATATGGTCACTGCATCATAGTAGGCAATTAGATGCATGGTAATTGCTTCCCATCCCCACTGGGAAGGCCTGGCTTCAGTAAACAATGCAAATAAAGATTTAAAAACGTGTGAGATTCTTCTTGACAAATTCTTTGAGTATTTCTGCCCAAGTAGAATAATGAGGGTTGTGTATTGTTTGTGTTGTTGTGTATAACACCCGTACCAGCCTAATTGTTTCTGATCTCTCTGTGTTCTTTCCTCAGCCACTACCAGCCCCCTGTCATCTCTGTACAGCCTCATACGCAGCGCGCTGGTGGCCGCCCTGCTCTATGGATTCTGCCTCGGTGCCATAAACGTAAGTTGAACCGACTAACTGTCCCGGTTCACACCTGACATTAATGTGCGTCATGGGTGATCTGATCACAGGTAGACGGCTTACTCTTCACACGAGTCTCAAGTGATCGTTTGTGATTGCGCGTCACTTCTCTGCTTGGCATGTATGCAGACATACAGTGTTGTGTGTGTGAGCCACCACCCACTTCTTTTCATGTTGCTAAGAAAATATAAAGTAGGTGCAGCAATTTATTGAAAAATGAGGAAATACGGATCATACGTCCGGCAAAAGCAGAGTTTGTACAAATCTTATGAGCTTGAAAGTCGATACTTATTATGAACACCTTTATTCTTTAATAGTACGACCTCTTAGGGAAGCATGGCTGTAACTGTTAGCGCTCAGCTGTAAAAGACTGATGGGGTATTGTTGTTTTTGTAGATTCGACTAAAGAAATTCAAATCTTGTGACAAACTGCAAGTAACAGAGTAGATGTGGGGTGGGGTCGTTGTACAAGCAGTGGCCTGAATGAATGAAAAAGCAGCTGGTGTCTAAAGAAAACACTGGATAACTGTTGCTCAATATCTCTTTAAGAAACTACAAGACTGAAGCAAAATTTAAAGAAATAAGACTTGAACATAGATGAGTTTGGACATGTCTGTCCTATTACAGTCACCTGTTTGACTTCTTTTTTTTCCATTAGGCACCGTGGGGGGACGCCCATGTTCCAGTACTGTTCTCCGTGTTTTGTGGCCTACTCCTGGCCTTATCCTACCACCTGAGCCGCCAAAGCAGCGATCCTACCATCCTGTGGTCAGTATTTCCTGTTTCATATTGGCAATGACGGTCCTGGTAGTCTTTATAAAATCTTCTTTTTAGATCCACAATTACTTTAGACATAAAAATGATACTAAGGGCCACGAGACACTCCTGCTGTCTTGAGATCATCTGTGAAGACTTGGATGATAGATTTTATTTTTCTGTGGTAACTCTTTCTTTTATGCTTTTTATCCACGACCCACGACCTTCAGGTCACTGGTCCGGTCTAAATTATTCCCAGAACTGGAGAACCGAAACCCAGAAGAACCCCCTGTGGAAATCAAGGACCCTCTTCCAGATAAGCTACGCAACTCTGTGGTAACTGCTGCTGCTCACCTGCCTGCAGCTTAATTTTGATGTAATGATTTAATTAGTTTTAAAATCAATCTGTCTATTTATAGAAAGAGATTCTCCATTCGGACCTCGTCATCTGTCCCCTCATGGCCGTGATTACCTTTGCCATCAGTGCCAGCACAGTTTTCATCGCTCTTCAGGTTAGTCGGTATTCACGACCTTACTCTTGCAGCTTTTTTCTGCGTAGACTTAATTAAAATGTTCCTCTTTTTGCTCTCGATCCGCAGCCTGCTCTTAGCGTCGTCTTATACATCCTGGCTGGAGTCGTTGGCTTCATTACTCACTATCTCCTGCCTCAGCTCCGCAAACAGCTGCCGTGGTTCTGCCTGGCTCACCCTTTGCTCCGCTCCAAAGAGTACAGTCAGTTTGAGGTCCGAGGTGGGTGTCTGGTTGCATCTTTTATCTTCATTCACGTGCATAAAAAAATAAAAACACGTAGAAATACTTGTCTAGTACAACAGGCTTTGAAAACTGAAATGTTATAAGTTGTTCTAATTACAAAGAAGTAAGCTCTCCAGCTGAAAGTGCTCCTGGGACGCTTCATAGGCTGCTGCACCAGACGGTACAGAACTATTTTTAAACAACAGTCAGCTGCGTATTTTGAATATGATTTGAATTTCATTGATATATTAAATAATATATAGACTCGAAACTAAAAATAAATCAAATCACTTATTTTATCTCAAGATTTTTGTGTGAGAAATTGTTTTTTTTAAATTACTGTTTCATGTCTTCTCGAGTTTATCTTTAAGTATTTTTAGACATTTTTTGCAGTGTTTTTAATGGTACTAGTCATCCACAAATTTAAAAGCATCTGCTTAATATTTGAATAGATTCCCCTTCTGCTACTAGAATAGCTCTGATTCATCAGGACATGGACGTTGGACCCTCGGGGTGTCTGGCACTGAGACGGTGACAGTTTAGAGGAGTTTAGAGACCAGGCCTGGTCTCTTTATTGAATTCTTTAGACCATTTCTAAGCACTTTTTGCAGTGTGGTAGGGCACATAATCCTGCTGGAGGAGGATGGATGTTTCTGGGAGTGTTGTTACAAGCCAGTAACGTCCCCACTGATCTCATCATCCTGCAGTGACGATCAGATCAGTCTGTTCACGTCATCTGTCGGTGGTTTTATTGTTGTGGCTAATTAGATTTCATTTTATTATTTTTTTTCCTCCACAGCTGTGGTGGGACATCTGAAGTTTGTGAATTACTCCACGTTTGTAGCATATTTTTTGCTTTCTGTTTGACCCAGATGCTGCTCAGTTGATGTGGTTTGAGAAGCTGTACGCATGGCTTCAGTGCGTGGAGAAGTACTTTATCTACCCGGCTGTAGTGCTGAACTCGCTAACAAGCGAAGCTCGAACGGTGGGCCAGAATCACAAAGAGCTGGACATCTAGTAAGCATTCCTTCGTCCTGGTTCTCTTCATATTTGACATGCAAAGGTTACACTCTCCTTCATCTCTGCTCTCTGTGGACATGTGCTGTCTGCTCTATGAGTGCCTTCTGTCCCGTCTCCTTTTCCCATCATCCCCAACCCGTGGTGGCCGCTGCCCCTCCCTGAGCCTGATGTTTTTATTTTGTTTTCACCTTTACCTGACAGCGTAAAGTTTCTTGTGGGGACAGTTGTTGTGATTTGGCGCTATATACATCCAATCAAACTGAATCGAACTCTTGGAAAAAAAATGCTGTGTTGCTTTATCTGAGTTGTCCTCAATAGCACGTAAAATACAGTTTTCTGTACCTTCTAAGGAGGGCATCAAGCTAAATTAAGACAAACAGGGATTTCGGCAGTGTTTCAGCATGAATGTAGGAGAAACTTTGAGAGACTGACACAGAGCCGGAAGGCTGGGTCCTGCTACGGAAACTGCACAGAGCCCACTTCCCCTTTGTGTCAAAACCTGAATGAAGATTTTTACAGCAGTCTTAAAAAGCTTCTAAGGCTTCAGTTCATGCAGTTTTGTGCGCTTTTGTTCGTGCAGGGCTTTCTTAAGGTTCCGCCACAGCATTTCAGACAGGGCCATTGCTGCATTTTCAATTTTCTTTTGCACATTTGTGTAGAATTGCTGCTCTGATTGGAATCTTTGTTGCACAAACCCACTTTTGGCTAAGGTGGCACTGGTTGATGATCACTTAAAAAGTTTGTATTAGCAGCACCTGGACCGCATAAAGTGTTGTTTTCACATCACTGCACACCTCTCTAAAGAGGTTTAAAACTGCATGTAGACACAATCACTTTCATCTGGTGTTGAGTGTTTCACTTCATTGCTTAACCCGTTGTTGTAACCATATGTTAGCGTGTGTTGATTTTTTTTTTCTTCCCCTCTCTCTCTCTCTCTCTCTCTTCCTCGAAACCCTCCAGTAGCCGAGCTCTCTTTATCTCGGTAGCTGGGATGAAGCTGCTGCGTTCGTCCTTCTGTGCCCCATCGCAGCAGTACGTCACGCTGTGCTTCACCACACTCTTCTTCCACTACGACTATCCACACTTCTCAGAGACCTTCTTAATTGATTACTACTTCATGTCCATTCTCTTCAGCAAGGTTGGAAAACATTTCATATTTGTACAATTTTTTTCCTTCACAATTGATTTTGTTCTGCTTTAGAAACAGCGTGGTGCCCACAAATCGTCTTATTTCTGTAGCGAATATGAATATTATTTTTACGCGCGTGTGTGAGCTTGATAATGATGAATGTTTGAATGTTTTCAGATGTGGGACCTGCTGTACAAGCTGCGTTTCGTGTTGACCTACATTGCCCCCTGGCAGATCACTTGGGGCTCAGCCTTTCATGCCTTTGCTCAGCCCTTTGCTGTGCCCCGTATCCTTTACTCAGCTTGTGTTTGTGACAGTAACCAAACACCAGTGCAAATTTAGGGTTGATAGAGTATAAGAGGGCAAATTGTAGCTTTATGATGTGACAAAGGTATTTTATGTTGCAAGGTTATTGAATTGATTTTGCATTACTGCACAGGGGTTGCTGTTTTTTCTTTATTTTGATTGTCTGAGCGACAGTGAAGTTATTCAGTCGGGGTTTTTTTGCTTTGCTTTGGTGACACGTCCTTAACTTTTGCTGTTTCAGACTCTGCTGTTCTTTTTGTCCAAGCTATCTTCTCTGCCATCTTCTCCACACCTCTCAATCCTGTCCTCGGCAGTGCTGTGTTTGTCACCTCATACACCAGGCCCGTTAAATTCTGGGAGCGCGACTACAAGTACGTGTTTGGTTAAATAACCTGCGTCAAACTGCATTTCATGCGCTCTTAATCCTAATCTGTCCTGTTCACAGCACCAAGAGGGTCGATCACTCCAACACTAGACTTGCCACCCAGTTAGACCGCAACCCAGGTACGGCACAGCCAACCTCCTGTCGACTCTTATCGATTTTTTTTGTTCTGAAATGAAGGTGACCGTCTGTTTTTATGTCGTAAAGGTGCCGATGACAACAATTTGAACTCCATTTTCTACGAGCACCTGACCCGCTCTCTGCAGCACAGCCTCTGCGGGGACTTGCTGCTCGGCCGCTGGGGGAACTACAGCACGGGCGACTGCTTCATCCTCGCGTCAGACTACCTCAACGCTCTGGTGCACATCATCGAAATCGGCAACGGCCTTGTGACCTTCCAACTGAGGGGTCTAGAGTTCAGAGGTCAGCAGCATGAGATGCTTGGAGCTCCTAAAATGAGTGCAGTTTGTAGTTGTTTACCATTTTGTTGTGACTTGGACATCAGACAAATGTTGTGAAATACTATTTATTATGGCGATTGGGTGCTGAGGCTTCATCAGTAGTTAAAAAGAGGTTTCTGATGAATTTCCCTGGAATATAAAGCTTTCGGTGGCAGCAGTCGTAGGAGTTTCTCGATTTAACTTGTCATAAAGTAAATGTTAACTAAATGTAAATGTCGTCACGTTATTTCACGCCGATAGGAAAATTACATGACTGACGATGAAATTCGTGCCCCATGCAATTACGTGCGCTGTTAAGTGCGAAGTCTCGGTGGAAAATGAAGGCTTGATTGCCGAGGAATGAAAGGGAGAGATGGAGAAGTCGTCGGAGCCACTTCACCTTGGTGTTTTGAATATTGCTTTGTGTGTTCTTGCAGCTTATTTTTATTCTTAAAAGAGGTCGGTTTCACGTCTGCGGGTTTATTTTAGGGTCATTGAGGATTCAAAAAATAAAAAAGAGTTGTGCGTCAGCCTGCGAAGAGTTTGTCACTCGGCAAAGCGGGGCTTTGTGATCTATAACGATGCGACCTTTGAGTTATCTTAAAATCTTAATTTTTTTTGGGTTAAGTTTCGTCTTTTTTTGTTATTTTTTTTTAGCCGAGTGTTTTGTGCAGTGAAATTATTCAAGGCCAAGTATGAATGTGTGGGCAGTGAAGTGTTCCTACCTGTTCTTAATCGTATCGTTCCTCTTGTTTCTCTCCTGCTGGAGTCTGTGACAGCTGCTAGAGCTGTAGGGTAAAAGATTATTAAATTTGACGCTCTGACAGTCATTTCACCAAGTTTCTTTTATAACGTCTCACTCTGTCACGACCAGTGACTGAGTGTTTGGAGCGCTCTTTGTGCACACAGCTTTTAAACCATATAAGCGACTTTAATGAAAAGGATCGCAGCGTTACTGGATTCATCGTTTCTCATCTTCAGCTCTTATTGGAGCGAAATGTGGCATTTGGACACCACATCGAATTATTAGGTGGTCTAGAAATAAGAAAAGATGTTTTGCCTTAAATAAATATAACATCTGTTAGTGCTTATACCCTGTGACGCATGTTAGCCTTATTGATGAGCCTTACAAACCACATGTCATTAAAGAGCTGAATCTGAGTCTGATGTGTTGACATGAGATCCATGTACAGCACCTCTTACCAGCGTGTTTTTAGAAAACACAGAAGGGCCTCTTTTAACACAAGGTGATTCTTCTGATTTTTATCAAAGTTTATTTTCTGCGGGGCAGCAGCATAAGCCGAGATATCAACATTTCCCTCTCCCCAGCGACCTCCTGCAGCTCATCCGGGCAGAAACTGAGGCGTTCCCGAGTTAACGGAGAGCTGTAATCTCTCCAGGGTGTACTGGGTTTGCTCCAGGGCTGCCTCTCAGTAGGACGTGCCCCAGAACACCTCACCTAGGAGGCGTTCTAGTCAGATCCATCAAACCGCCAGTTAGGATGATAGAGTTCAAAGTAGAGCCACTATCACTGTGGGAGAGCCCGGCCACCCTTCAGAGAAGCTAATTTCCGCCGCTCGTATCGGTGATCTTGTTCTTTCAGTGACTACCGGGAGCTCGAGACCTTATGGGATCTGGGGTAGCTAGAGATAATCGATAGCTTTACCACAACAGACAAGTGCAGCAGCCACTACAGCAGTGCTTCTCAATTATTTTCTGTTATGGCCCCCCTAGGAAGAGAAAAGCATCCCCCCCCCCTCGTTTAACACTTTATCCTATGCTACCTTATATGATGCTAACAGGGCTCGCTCATTTACTGAAGTAGCATTCATAAACGGGATGATTGTTGGCAATATTCTGAACGTTTTCGCTGAAAAAACTCCCCCCAGGGGGGCGCGCCCCGCTATTTGAGAAGGACTGCACTACAGATACAGTTACAATATAAAGCTCTCTGAGGCAACTCTGGTTCTGACTTGGCACTATATAAGTTAAATTGAATTGTGTGAACACGCCCTTTTTGACTTGGACACGGAGGTGCAAATTTTCCTCACAGCTGGAGGTCAGAGGCTGACGAAGCCAGAAAAACCAAGAACAGAGACGAGATCCTCAGGGCGCCGAAGCCGAAACCATCAGCCAATTGCAAAACACACAGAAAGTCTGTCCGTAAATGTTGTAAACACATTATGCAGATATATCTTTTTTTAAGCGGATTATGTGTACATAACAGAGCGATCTATTTGAGCCCTTTAACAGAGCAGCTAATCCTTATGTTACACATCTTTCCAGGTACCTACTGTCAGCAGAGGGAGGTAGAAGCAATCACAGAGGGGGTGGAGGAGGATGAAGGCTGCTGCTGCTGCGAACCAGGTCACCTGCCTCACATGTTGTCGTTCAATGCTGCCTTTGGACAGCGCTGGCTGGCCTGGGAGGTGGCCGCCACTAAGTACGTGCTCGAAGGCTACAGCATCAGCGACAACAACGCCGCCTCCATGCTGCAAGTATTTGACCTTCGTAAGATCCTCATCACATACTACGTCAAGGTGAGCCAGTGTTCAGGAGCTGTTTTTACTCTGTTCTCACATCACGCTTTAAAATATGCACACACTTGTCATCCTTGATGTGGATTTAAAGTTGTCTATTAAAGCGTTTCCCTTGCTTGACTGGCGTTTTGGATTGTGTCTTTGTTGCATCCAATAGAGCATCATCTACTATGTGAGTCGGTCCTCTAAGCTGGAAGAGTGGCTGACTAATGAAACGGTTCAGGAGGCTTTACGACCTTGTCTCGGATCAAACTACGTAGACAGTGACCCCACCTTCAACCTGAACATTGACGAGGACTATGATCACAGAGCGTCCGGCATCACCCCGTCCTCATTCTGCATGGTGTACCTGGACTGGATTCAGTACTGCAACAGCAGGCGCCAAACAGTAAGACTCCTCCGCAACGTTTAAACTATAACATCACATGCGTGGGTTGCTTTTCTAGTGCTTTTCCCTTATGCTTCACATATTTTGATAATAACAGATAAGGTATATCCTGTTTTCATTTGCACAAAAAGATGCAATTCGGTCGCATTTTTCTAAATTGAATCTGCCGTCTTCCTTTTTTTTATCATTAACAAACAAAGGAAATGTTTTAGAAGTCTAAACAGAAATACACAATGCATTAAATGTACAACATTGTACAGTTTATTTGTGCTTCGCTGTGTCGTAGCCGGTGACCTGCGAGAGAGATTCTCCACTTGTCAACCTCTGCTTTGGCCTGTGCATCCTGGGAAGAAGAGCCTTGGGCACGGCCTCGCACAGCATGTCGGCAAGGTAAGTCCACCGGGCCGCACAACCGCGTCTGTCACCGTTGCTGATGCCCGTGCATATATATGCTAAGTATATGGCGGGTTTATTGTTGTTTTTGTTTGTTTGACAGCTTGGAACCGTTTCTCTATGGCCTTCATGCACTCTTCAAGGGAGACTTCCGCATCACATCTCCCCGTGACGAGTGGGTGTTTGCGGATATGGACCTGCTGAATCGGGTCGTGGCGCCAGGAGTGCGGATGTCACTCAAACTGCACCAGGTACCAGAGAAGAAGTGCTGGAGTGCCAATATTTACTTTTCTTTGTTTTTTTATATACTTAAGTGAAACTGTTTGTATAATCTGCTTCTTTCAGGATCACTTTACGTCTCCAGATGAGTACGAGGATCCTATGGTTCTGTATGACGCCATCACTGCAAATGAGGAAAAGATGTTGATATCGCACGAGGGTGACCCCGTGTGGCGAAGTGCTATTCTAGCAAACATGCCTTCTCTCCTAGCACTGCGCCACATCATGGATGACGGCAGCGACGAGTACAAGATCATCATGCTAAACAAGAGATTCCTCAGCTTCAGAGTTATCAAGGTCACAGCTGGTTACGTTTCGCACTTGTCTCTGACTCATTACACTCCTGGCTTGTCAGATCCTCATCTTTTTTTTTTTTTTTCTGTCCTCCACAGGTGAACAGAGAGTGTGTGCGTGGGTTGTGGGCGGGGCAGCAGCAGGAGCTGGTTTTCCTGCGCAACCGTAACCCTGAACGAGGAAGCATTCAAAATGCCAAACAAGCACTGAGGAATATGATTAACTCCTCGTGCGACCAGCCCATCGGCTACCCCATCTACGTGTCCCCCCTCACAACCTCGTATGCCGGGGAACATAGCCAGCTCCGCTCTGTGTGGGGAGGACCAGTCAGCCCACACAACATTTACACCTGGCTCATCAGCAGCTGGGACAGGTACGAATTCTTTGCTTTAAATAAATGGACACACGAGAGTAGCCTTAACCGTAACGTATGTCTCCCCGCAGGTTACAGAAAGGGTGCGGGGCTGGCTGCAACAGCGGGGGGAACATAGAAGACTCAGACTGTGGAGGCGGCTCCACCTCCATCTCCACCAACCCAGCTGTTCACACCACCCAGAGTACACCAGCCTCCAGCCTTCCACAGCCACACATCACCACTGTCCAGCCCTCCATGGGTAAGAGCAGGAACAGAAATGGGCGTGTTTTTGTTAGCTGGTCGTATGAAGGTGAAATATGTTGCAAGTATTTTTTTATTTTTAGGAGTTAAAAGTGCTTTTTTTGCCTTCCACTTCAGGCACAGACAACCCTGTAGGTCCAACCCAGAGCTGGCATCACCACCCTCAGCCTCTCCCATTAGCTCTGCTCAGCCAGTCAGAGGGCAGAATGGAGGCAGGGCTTCTCTCATCCCTGCAGCGTACATCCTCCATCCAGGGTCTCTTGGGCCAGCAGCTGTCCAGCTCCCAGCTCTCCTTCAGCGGCTCAGTGGCTCCTCCACCTCTGCCAGGCCCGGAGCGCTTCTGCCCGGCAAGTCTTCTGGATAACTCGGGGCACAGAGCGGGCCAGCGGGCTGGCCTTGGCCCTGGCAGCGGACTACACTATGAGAGCCACTTTAGCAAGTGGAGTTTTTCAGGGAGGAAGGGCTTTAATGGACCAGCTGCAGCGGAGGGGGAAGGAGCACCATTACAGACCATACGCACACAGGTAAGAAGACCGTCCGTAGTCGTGTTTAGTTCTTTAAAAAGATCCAGAGATACAGAAACTCGTGCTGTTAGTTCACTCGGACTCATCGATCATCTGACTCTTTCTCTACTAATCAAACAAATCCGCAAAATGTATTCCTCCTGTAGTTAGTAAGTCCACTCAGATCAGTGTTTTTTGTAGAGTAGCTTGGAGCTGAGTATTTACAATATGCTAAAGTAAATAATCAGGCACATGGACAAAATGGAAAAAAGGCATTTAAGAAGAACATACTGTGTTCCTATAGTTACTGCTTCCTAGATTTGAGTCTTGCTTTTGTTGACCCCCCCAAATTTTAATCTCTTCAAACCCTTTCAGGGCATTTTTAGACTGTTTGGTGATATTTTACCAGACCAAACTCACTTAATCGCATTCTTCTTATCAAACCGTCTCTTTCAGCCTGCCCCTCCCGCATCCCTACAAGAGGCCAGTCCAACGCAAGATCCTCTGGGAGCCACTCAGACGACAGATCCATCCCCGGACCCTCCCACTCCCAGAGAGGAATCCACAGAGCTGCCTTTACTTGATCACCTGCGCTGAGTCTGCACTATTAACAGTTTCTACAGTGAAAGCACACCGCGGTCGAATGTGGACCGGGCCTGGCGCATCCAGTCCGGACTCATTCCAGCCTTCGGGACTCATTCCCTCAACTGTTGTCGAACGAACTCAGCGCAGCCACAGTCTCATGATGGGCCTCTGAATCCAGCGTGGCTCTGGGAATACACACATCACTCCTCTTCTTGTTAGTCAAGCGAGAGCTAAACATAGCATGCTGAGCTGATGCACGTCAGACCATGAAATCATTTTAGCACACCTGTTTATTCCAAAGTCAGCTTTCATTGTAACTTGTTAGACCTGATGATGAACTTTTAATTTTTTTTTTTTTTCCTGAGCGCTCAGTGTCTCTACAGCCAACCACGTGGTTGTAAAAGTAGTGACAGGCCACACAGGCCAGTGCAATTATAAGGGATATTTTGCTTGAGGATTGTTTATTTTTCTATACTGGAGACTAGAGGACTATCTCTCACTCGTCGTCTGCAGCAGCATTAGGTTTTTTCTGCCTGTTT
>VUQR01023828.1:12460-27182 GCA_015108515.1 Hemichromis elongatus | reverse complement strand
AAATTATGCCCAAAAGGAATTACTAATGTAAAAAAAAGGTTTTATATATTTTTACATTTCAATATATACAGTGGCCCTTAGAGACAAAGCATGTACAAACTCCAAAACACATACAAACTCCAAAAACCACGTGTTTTGGAGTTTGTACATGCTTTGTCTCTATTTGTACGTTTGTACGTGTTCGGACTTCAAACTATACACCAGTAAAAATATTAAAGACAGGCCACTAAATCTAGCGTTATTGTAATATGTATATATATATATATATATATATATATATATATATATATGTGTGTGTGTGTATTAGTGCTGTCAATAAATTTAAAAATTAACTAATTAATCTCACAATTTTCTGTTATTAATCACGATTAATCGCAATTACTTGATAAATAACCTGGTTGCAATTTAAGCTTGTAACTGACATTTATGCAATATAGTGAAGTAAATGCAGAAAAACCACAAAAAATGTTTTTTGGAGTTTGTACGTGCTTTGTCTCTAGGGGCCACCATAAATATTCTTTTATTTATTCACTCCACATAAGATGTAATAAATAAATTAAAAAATACAAAAAACACTTTTAACAATTGAAATTTTCAGCTTTTTCCTTTTAAACAGATTTCAGGGTGAAACAACACAAAACACTGCAAACCACAACACAATAAAATATAAATTAAAATATGCAAAACAAAAAGATTCACATTCTCTGTCATATAGGCCTGGGATGATTTTTTGGGAGTGTTTTCCTGCTTGGAATTTCATACATAGGATTCACTGCATGAATAAACTTTCTGAATCCTTTATTGTCCGCAACTGAAAATAGTTGTGGATGATTACCATAACTTTCTAATGTGATGATGTTGTCTCTTGTTGTCCCTGGCTCTCTTTCTCTCTCTTTCCCTCCCGCTTTGTTCCGGTGCTACTGCGTGTAACTACAGCCCCTCCCCCCTCTGCTCAGCACAAAGCACAAGGCTCACGCCCAGAGTGAAGTTAAAAAAAGTGCGAGGGAGAGAGAGAGAGGGCGAGAGAAAGAAAGAAAAAAAAAAAACACTGCTCCCAAGAAGGAGCCAGCTCGCATCGTTCACTTCAAAGATCCGGCTCTTACAGCTGTTTCGTTCGCGACCGACACATCACTAATCTGTAGTGCTCTTCCTCAGCATTAATCTATACTACTGAAAGTCAGTGACAGTGTACTTTTTCTTCATTCCTCAGGCATCCTCTTTATCTCCAAAGTTGCCTTAAATAATCTACTCAAAACCTGATATCCTCCTTTCTCGACATTTCCATATCTCCACAGGTGTTTCATCTGGACCAACCACCTATCTACTGTGACTGGAGCCATCCAGTCCAGTGGCTGAGGCCACTCCATTAAAGAAGATGAATGCTGTGTGCAAAATACCCTCACCTTTTGATAACCTCCTCTTCTTAGCAGATATGCTTAATTGCTGTTCTGAAAGGCACACACACAGACAGAATCCTCTCCAAAATTACCAAACAGCAGCAGTGTATGTTACACTTTACCTTATAAACATTGCTCTACAATTTCACAACTATAAGATTTTTATAATATACACATATAGTGTGTTTGTAATTAATCTTAATGGGTTTTTCACAATGACAGAATGTGACAGGTCGAATCAACAAGACTCACTGGATCTCAGGGTTAATGTGTTTCTTCTACATAACAGCAGCTTTCTAAACCCAGGGAGCAGCATGCATTTACACACAAGAAAACAGCACTGACTTTTTTAATTACTTCTAATAAATTATTTCTAAAATAATGACAACATCAATCAGGAACTAACAGCAAATGACAGTGATGGGTCTGTCACTGATAAGTCACAGTTTAAAACCTGTTTGATGCATTTACTACAGAGTGCAATTATCAGATTAAGTACCAAAATATAACTGTTAAAATATTTTCTTACCTTAACAGTATATTATTATTATATCTATGGCAGTATGTTATAAAATAAATATAAAATAAAAACCTTATGCACAGTGATAGGACTCTAAGAGCCTTTATCAGGAACTCAATGGGGATGTGGTGTACAATGCTAAGGCCAACTTCAAGCCAATAGCACAAGTCAGCATCAAGTGTGGGATTTACCAAGGAGATGCTCTGTCCCCACTGCTGTTCTGCATACGACTTAACCCCCTCAGTGAGATCATTGACAAGACTGGCTACAGACACCGACTACTGAATGGAGCAATCGTCAGCGACCTCCTCTACATGAATGACATCAAGCTGTATGCCAATAGTGAACGAGACATTGATTCACTGATCCACACCACCAGGATATACAGCAATGACATTCCAATGTCGTTCGGACTGGATAAGTGTAGTCGGATGATAACAAAGAGAGGGACGATAGTCAGAACTGAGGGGAGCGAACTACCAGACCATTGCAGACATAGAGGACAGCTACAAATACCTAGAGATCCCACAGGCACATGGGAACCATGAAGTGGCCACTAGCAAAGCTGCAACCACCAAATACCTGCAGAGGGTCGGGCAAGTCCTGAGGAGTCAGCTGAAAGGTAAGAACAAGATCTGGGCTGTCAACACAACGCATTGCCTGTGATCAGGTACCCTACTGGGATAATAAGCTGGCCAAAGGAGGAGATAGAAGCCATTGACATCATGACAAGGATGCTCCTGCCCATGCATGAAGGGTTTGATCCTAAGTCTAGCACCCCGAGGCTGTATGCTAAGGGGATGTAAGGAGGCTAGGGACTGGTGAGTGTCAGCACCACAGTCCAGGATGAGACAAAAAACATCCACAACTACAAAGCTGGACTGAAAGACAGCATAGAGGCACTAATCATGGGAGCCCAGGAACAAACTCTGAGCACAAGATCCATAGAGGCTGAGGTCTATCACACCAGGCAAGGCCCCAGGTGCAGGCTGTGTAAAGATGCCCCTGAGACAATCCAGCAGATACCAGCAGAGTGCAAGATGCTAGCAGGCAGAGCATACATGGACGCCATAACCGAGTGGCTGGCATAGTAAACAGAAACATCTGTGCCGGGTATGGCCTTGAAGTCCCAAGGTCAAAATGCAAGATGGTGGTGGCTAACCAACCGGACATAGTGGTGGTAGACAAGCAGAAGAAGACGGCCGTAGTAGCAGTTTCGAATGACAGCAATAACAGGAAGAAGGAACGGGAGAAGCTGGGGAAGTACCAAGGGCTCAGAGAAGAGCTCGAGAAGATGTGGAGGGTGAAGGTAACAGTGGTCCCAATGGTAATTGGAGCACCAGGTGGAATGACTCCTAAGCTAGGCGAGTGGCTCCAGCAGATCCCTGGAACAACAGTGGAGATCTCTGTCCAAAAGAGCGCGTGACTGACTCAACTTGTGAGTAACATTAATGTAAAATAAACCCGTGTCTAAATGACAGAATGACATAACTGTATTATACATACCTTTTAATCTAAAGCTGATTCCCACGCTCCTTTCAGTGGATCCGTAGTCATCTCCTCTAATGTCTAAGGTGCTGTTGTGCACTATTGACGTGAATATGAAAAAGCAGACACTTGACTGTTTAGCCAAGATGAACATTTTTCTGACCACACAAAGTTACGGCAATTTCTTTATTCCACAGAATAAAAATACATGTTTCAGAGGGATTTAAGTCCACATACAACAAAAAGAAGCTGATGCATTTCTCTGTAGAAAACCCGAAACTTCTAATTATATGTATAACAGCTCAATGTTCTACTTATACCATCTGTTTGTTGATTATTTCCTAGAACAAAAGTATCTTACATGTAAAAATTATCTGTTAAATTTAAGCAGGAGGCTGCAGGGGCTGAGGGTACCTGATCATCCATCATTTGACTGCTTGGGGTTTTTCATTACAGCAAGCTGTTCGTCGTTTTTCCTTGCACCTGCTCGGTGATGTGTCTGCATGGTGATTTTTGTCTCCTTGCTTGTTTCTGCTCTGGCCTTTTCCTTTGACTCTGCTGTTAATAAAAGGTGTTAAAATAGCAGTGAGAAGTCAGCGAGGGATTGAATGGTTTTAGATACTACATGAAAAGCTTAAAAGCTTAGAGACTGACATGACATACAACATGTTATTGGGCTGCAGTTTACGTACCCTGCCACAATATCAAGTGATGTTGAGCCCTGCCACCTGTAGGGGCGCTCACTCTGGAAACACGAGGCCAGGTACAAACAACTGTTATTATTGTTTGGATTGTGATACAGCTGCATTCCAGTCAGTTCATTTATTAATTTGTTTTTTTAAGTTTGCTATTCTAGGGTAAAATTTCACTTTGCCTTTAAATAACATATAAGAAAGCTGGCAATCCAAAACAAAATGGAAAAACCTTTTGTCTAACAGTTTGATAGTTAGACATTATTGTTTACCTGTTACTTTTATTTCTGAGCTGCACACCACTAAAATATTGCGTTTTATAATTAATGGCTGCAAAGAGCTTATAATAACAATAACAATAATTATTCCATTAGACTGAGCCCAAATGAAGCACAAGATAAATGACTGTAATAACTTGCAATAATAACTTGGTTATGATATATTATATGCAGTACAGTAAATATTAATATGTTAATGATTCACTAATGATTGCACAGTTGAGTGGCAAAGATTATTCACTGCTGCAGTTTTGTTATTTTACAGTGCAACCATGTCAGCCGTCTTTGCTCCTGGTGACAAATCATTTGTGGCTTTGCTGTCATGCACTAATTACCTGAAGAACCTGCGTCACATGTAATGTGACCTGATCCATGGAACTGTGAACCAGCCACCGTCAAGCTTATTTGAAACTGGATGATCCAATGTTCAGGAAACAAAAATGAAAGGAAAATTGAGCTGTGCTTTGGCAGCATCTGCACCCATTAGGTCATAGGCCCATTGGGTTTCTGTGTGTTATCATTATCAAATAATAGACCTTGTTTCAGATAACTTTTGCTTGCTTTGTCATTTTTAGTCAAAGCTTTATATAGAATAGAAAGGAACTATCAGAGCAGCATATTTCACCAAAGAAATCAAATTGTTTTAAAAATGACAGGAAATCATTTTAAAAATCTATAATTTAAATGATACTCATGTGTGTTTTTGTTGTTGGTTTGTTTTGTTTGTTTGTTTTTTAATTTGTATGCTTTGTAAAACAATATGATGTACAAAGCCAGCATTAGATTAGACAGACATGCAATTTCGTTTAGAAACTGTTAGTGTTCAGTAGGCCTGATCAGGTACATGTTAATGCCTGAATAATATTTTAAAGGAAATGCAGCCAAAAAAAAATAAAAAAATAAACAATGCCAGAAAGTGAGATAACTCATGACTCAGAACCCAAGAAACAAAAATGAGGCAGGGTTAATGAACAAAAGAAGCTAAACAGAAACTGAAGTGGTTACCATGGAGCTAATGATAGGATTTGAAAAGTATTAAACACCACAGCAACCTCTGTTCCTGTTACCTCATCAGGATGAAAGGCAGGAGGTCCCTGCACAAGCACCTTGTGTATGCTGCCTGTAATGGGAAACCAGCTGCAGTGCAAGCATTAAAAGGTGACCTGTTATGTTCATTTCCAGCATCATAGTTCAAAATAATCCTTATTTACCTTGTATACGGGCTCGGCACAGACTCAGAGATCACCCACTGTGATCTGTGGAGCTGAACCTGAAGCACAATGTTTTAGCTTCTCTCTCCTTAAAGCCATATTCCATTTATTCTTCTGACTCTCTGCCCATCATAAACATCCACCACTGTAAATAAATCAGAATAAGTCTACTTTACGGTTATATATGAAGCTCATTCCAACCTGAATATTTTCACTTGTGTGCAGCATTACCAGATTTACTGGGATTGTATATGTATATACAACCCCAGGTCCACAAAAGGTGGGAGACTGCAAGTAAATAAAAACAGAATGGAATGATTTATTAATCCATTTCTTAAACCCACATTTTACATACAGTAGAATGGAGAAAACAAATCAAAAGTTTAAAATGAGAAAATATTCCAGTTTAGAAAAAAAAAAAGGTCATTTCAAATTAGACACAAAAAAAATTGGGACAGGTCCGTTTTTACCAATTTGTAACATTCCTTCCTCTTTTAACATCTGAAAACAGAGGAGACTAGTTGCAGGACTTTTGGGATCCTATATTTTGTTAGAGGTAGGACTTTAGATGCTCAAAGGTCTTGAATCTTCTTTGTCATATTTTATATTTACCATTGCTGAAACATGCAAGGACTTCTCTGAGAAAGACATCATCTCGATGGGAGAATATGCCACTCTGAAACATGTACAGTATATGCCTGCAGAACAGTTTTCCACGTTGTCTCAGTCCACTTAAAATGAGCTTTGGCCCAGAGAAGATAACGGTGTGTCTGCATCATGTTCACATATGAATTCTTTGTGTTTGTTGATGGCAGCAGGAACTGTTTTTTTGCAGAGAGTGGTTTCTGGAAGTGTGTCTGAGCCCATTCAGTGATTTCTTTGACAGAATTGTCTGTTTTTAATCCAGTGCCAGTGTGGTCCTGAACATCACAGGCATCCTGTACTGGTTTCCAGCCATGTGCACAGAAATGTCTTGAAATATTTTGATGATAATATGCATTCCAGCTGATGAGATCTTCAAAACTTTTCATAATTGTTCCAAAGTTTGTATTCAGACTTTTGGAAGATTGGTGAACCTTTTCCCATCTTTACTCCTGAAATACTCTGCCTGTCTAACATCCCCCTGTTTATACATAATTGCCAACAGATTAGTGACATCATTACCAAAAACTTTTTGAAAGTTATTTGTGTTCCTCCAGTCATTTCTTTTTTATATACCTCTTACTTTTCCAGCATGTGATGCCTCTTTCTCTACTTATTTGAGATCTGCAAAATAGGCAGACAGAGCACAGAGAGGACACTATGAGTCTAAAGAATTGAATAACAAGGCAGCTTTAGGGAAATTCTTGAAACAATTGCAAACCATGATGCAGCAGTTAAACAAAGATTAACACAAGCGCGATAATTCAGAATTAGGTTCTAGAATGTTTGGCAAAAATAGTCCATTCTGAAATTGTTCAAATGTTGTTTTAAAACCATAACTGATTTCTGGTACTATTAAAATGGAGCCATCAAGGAGAGTTTTCTCAATTTTGAAGCTGATGAGTAGCAGTTGGACTTACTGAAAAGATTGTCCAGTTATTGGAACACCATAGCTGCTGTTGAGTTGATTTGAGGTGTGGTGCTTGCATTTGGAAGATTCTGGTCTAACAGACAACATGCGGTCAAAGGAGCTCTCCATGCAGGTGAAAGAAGCCATCGTTGAGCTGCGAAGATAGAAAAACAGAAGAATTGCTCCAAAAGTAGAAAAAGAAAGAAAACACTGGTGAGCTCAGCAACATGAAAACACCTGGACAACCATGGAAGAAAACAGTGGTGGATGATTGCAGAATCATTTCCATGTTGAAGAGAAACCCTTTCACAGCAGCCACTCAAGTCATCATCACTAAAACAGCGAGGGAGCAGCGGACCAGAGATTCTGCACCTTACAGACAGCCTGCTGTACTTAAAGCAATGCTTTAAGTCTTGTTTGAGTGTATCTGATTGACCATGTTTTAAGTCATTAGTGCCGATTTGTAAAACTATTGCCGTGGCTCTGTGGTGGATCAACGCCTGAAAAATAGTCAGAGTATTATCCTTCCCACAGGCCCCAGGATGGTAAAAGGTACAGACACTACGCACCCCCATGTGTCAAACCATAGAGGCAGCAGCAACAAGCACCATCAGTAGACGCGAGACGCGGCCACAAGGAGGTGTCAGATGATGGCATGTGAGCTCTGGGATGCAGCTGTAAGGGCAGCAGCAGCATTAGAAGTACCTGGCAGAGAGAAACACAGATGCACGGCTTCTGGAGGAGGGAGATGGCTTGCTGTCAGTGCTGGAGCTCGGCTGCCTCGAGAAGTGTTGGAGTGCTGGTGAGGAAACCCGTCGAGGAACATAGCTGTTGCGGCATATCCGGTGCCGATTAGCCTATTACAAGAAGGGGCAGGTTGAGGAGTGAAACTGAAGCAGCATCCCCATTGGGCAGCCATCCCATCTTCAGTGCTTAAACAGTCCCAAGTGTCACTGGGTTGAGGGGCAACCTCTGGTAGCCACAGAGACCGAAGCTTCCCGCTCTGGGGTTGATGCCCCATTAGGACTTAAGTCTTAAGTGGTCAATCAGGTGGTCCCACATAGGAGAGCACTGTGCATCCATATTTTCCTGTGGGTAAAACATAGACAGATATGATTTGAGGGCAGCAAACAGTTGACAGGCAGGTTAAAAACAAACCCAGCCAGGCTAGCCTTGGTAGCAGACGAACCAAGTCAGGAGGCTTCAGGGTTTTTGGTCAGCTATCCTCAGGAAATCTCAGGAGCATGCATATTTACAAAGTCTCTGTTGTGCTTTGGTAATGGGACGACTCAGACAAACTAGTGATATCGCAGTGTTAATATTTGCATGTTTGTTTGTAACTTGTTTGTAACTTTCACTTACATCACTAAAGACCTTTTGTGCTGGTGAAACAACTTCCAGAAGCTAAGAAGCTAAACGAGACTTTCTGAAAATAAGATCATCATCAGCTACTGTAGTGTGGACACAGGAAAGGTTACAAGGGAAAAATATGACAAATTTTCTAGCATTGCCAAGTGTGGTGGCCTTTATTGTTTAACACTGCATTCTAAAAAACACCTAAATGCTTGATTCCAATTTTAAGAAATGAGCTCACAACATGGCGGTCTACTTTTGTTTATTACATCATATCAGATGAAATAAGGATCCATACATTAAGGAATTGTCTGTGCAACAAATACATATTTAAATGTCTACATTATAGGTGTAATACCTATGTGCGATTTGAAACATTTCCATGTTTTCCTCGTTTTTGTTCTTTTTATTGCATTTCTGTATTTGATTTTGGAATTTTCTGCATTACTTTCTCCTTTTTCCTTATTCAGTTGTATTTTACTCTGTTCTTCTTTTCTTTAATTGCTATGTTTTCTTCAATTGCATCATGTAATCTTTAAAAGACCTGCTTTTAAACCCTTCACTGCTCATTGGAATTGCTTTTTGACTGATTGTTTCAACTTTAGAACTTCTAATTCCTTTAGTTTTTTTTTCTTAATGTGAGGTAAGCACTTCTGCTGTGAGGGTGCATCTAATCACACATCTAATTCCAGATATAGACTACTACTCCTGTCTGCAGATTAGCAGATAGTGCTGACAGTTGCACAGTGTGGGGCTGGCTTACTAATACTCAAATATGCATTTGGATCCATATGTAACAGGTATCTCCCCAATCTGCTGAAACCCCCCACAGTACAAGGACGACTGATGTTTTAATAAAAGGGCACAGGGAGTTGTCCCAGCATGTGGTGTTATCAATAGGATGCACATTACAATTACAGTCCTGCATTAATATGCAGGAAACCACTGGCACCCATACTGGGGAGGCAATTTCATTGCACTTTGAGCTTTTATGGATTACTTCTTCAGGTATGGAAATCAATTTGCACATATCACAACATGAGAATAATATCCAATTCTTGCACTGATAGTAGACATCTGTGGCGCAGTGTCAGGTATGAGTATGCTGCTTTTCTAATTTATTGTTTGTATTGTCCTCTGGCTGTAATATGTATTCATGTGGACAGCTTTCTCAATAACACAATGACTATACAGTTCAGTTTGTTTTAGTGTGTTGTTTTGATATAACTTTATTGTCAAAACGCATATGCATTTGGGGATGTAAATCCAAAAACGACGTAGCCTTTTTTTCATTGGGAGAACCATTTAGTTACTGAACCAAGTGACTTCATTAGTGCTATCCAACTGCAGGTTTCCCTAAACTTAGTAGCAATTCCCAAATTAGCAGCAGTGACTAACAATGGGCTTTGAGTTTCATCATCATTAATATGCAATCATCATGACACACTGATCAATGGCCATGAGTTTTATTCACAGAGAGTTGGGGAAGCTGCCATCACAACACTGACTTTAAGCCCCCTCCTCGGGTCAGAGATGGTCTTTTCCTTTTCATGGACATAAAGCGTTGCTAATTTAGATTATTATGCAAATGTACTGTTTATGAGGTTGGGGAAACCTGCAGTCAGCTGAGACCGAAGAAGTCATTTGGATGAGTGGAAATGCTACGTCCAGATAAACAGAATCAACTTTCTGGGATTTTCTTACCTGGATGATTGAGCACGCATCAAGATGTAAGAGCATTTTCTTTTATTACAGACCCCAGGATAAACGGATGTTATCAAGACAGAAAAACAAAGAAATCCCAGTAAACAACTGTCATACTATGGTTCTTGGATATTCAATCTTGAAATAGAAAGAAATTCAGCTTGTGGCTGAAAAATGAAAATTGGTAGTAATTAAAAGTCATGCATCTCATGGCTGGGGAAATAGCCGGCAAGAGCAAACAAATGATGCCCAGGGAAAACAAACTGTGGTGGAATTTGTTCACTCGTGGTGTTTTCCCTTTACCTCTACGCTGCATTAGCAAGGCTGTGACACTATGGGTGCAGTCCATAGCCTGTTTGATGTACAGAGTGCATATTCGACTTTATATTGTGGAATGTAGACCTATGTTTGCATGTTAATATTTATTACAGGACTAAAGGGGTATCCAGACAAAAAAAAGAGTTGCAGCTGTGGCAGCGGTGTAGAGAACAGAAAGATGGAATGCCAATAAATTTGTAGTCTGGACTCGTGCAGAGAATAGCAAATAACCATCAGTGGTGTGGAGTAGGTGAATCCTGAATTGAACTACCCTTAGATGTGAGGTGAGGCGGTTAGAGCAGTAACCAGTGAGATGGAATTTGATCAACAATTAAAACCAACCCACATTTGTGTATAGTACTGCACACTTTTGATTTTGCTATTAAAAATTTATTGTCAGCTGCAAGGAGTGTCACTGGAAATACAAAGGAAGAATGTGGATCTAAGACAACAAGGGTGTAAGTAGAGGATCCATTGACTCAAGCTCAGTGGGAGTTCATGTCTCAGGGTTAAAGAAGCTTTCCCCACTGAGATGGAAAATCAGGCTGAACGCAGTAGAGCTGGCAGAACATATTAAAGCTGTAGGGGCATTACTGTACAGCAGCACTACAGCCAATAAACAGACTCTGGCAAGCTGCTGCTCTGAGTGAGTCAGGCAATGTGTATGAAGCACTCTAAGGCTTTGTTTTTGACTTAATGTTGATTAAGTCAGGCTCTGAGCCAGTTCAGAACCCCAGCTCTATCCTGCTAAGCCCCCCAGCTGTCACACAGTCAGGTGAAGGCACCACATCTAGGACAGCGGGGATATTAAACATGCCGCACACAGAGAGAAGTTCTGCTGCCCTTTGGCGAGATCTCTGACAGACGCACGAGCACTTAGAAGACACTAAGGAAGACAAATAGAGCTGCCACACAGCACATAGCTTTGTGACAGTTGGATAATTTTTCCAACAAATCTATTGTGAGATAAATGCTGTTACTGACACTGATGTGAGTTCCAATAAGAAGACACTTGAGCTGTATGAGTTCACAGAAAATCTTCAGCTGCTTGCTAGAAAGCTAGATGATAGCTCTCAGCATGATGAGGCGCTTCGCAGCTCACCCTGACACTTCTCTCCTTTGTGACTAGTTGAACGTCACCTCTGAGATCATACCAATCAAGAGAGCATTACAGAGATTCCACATAATTACCACATGAAACGCTATTCTTCTTCTTGCTGAAACACAGCATCAGTCTTTTTAAACAAAACCCTTTCCTTAGAAATTTTTATTTAAATATTTTAATAAGAACCATTTTATAGTACTTACTGCTTTCTCTTTCACTGCCTCCACACAGAAAGAGAGTAGTAAAAGGCCGACTAGAAGTAATGCTATTAGAAAATAACAGTCTGAACTCTTAGAGGCAAGAGCGAAGTTTTTGCATTCTAAGTGGTAAACAAGGAGCTGTGTTATTCCATCTTAATACATTTGATGAATATGCAGTATTGTGAGTTTAATGTGTTTTCATAATCATACTACATTTTTTTGATATTACATAATAAAACTGAATTTACCCATGCTGCGGTTCTAAACCACAGCTGTAAACAAAGTTTTACAATCATTTTCTAAAAACATTGATTTAAACAAGAAACAAAGACATAAATGAAACAAATGCACTCTAAGAATGTATATAATAGTCCAAGCTACAAGTAGCGTGCCTCGAGCAACAACAGCAGTAATATTCGATTACCATGATATTGCATTCAAGTATAAGTCATAGGAACCCATTCTATGTTGAAGCATTCACAGGGTACAGTTTAAAGACATACAGCCTGAATATGTTCAGAAAAAATATTTTTGTGTTATGATATTCTAGAATGTGTTTGCATATGTGACATTTGATTATGACACAATATCAGTTCAATTCAATTCAATTTTATTTGTATAACAGTCGCCCTTGATATTGTACAATAATACATACAGAGAAAACACCCAACATTAACATGACTCCCTATAAGCAAGGACTTTTGCAACAGTGGGAAGGAAAAACTCCCTTTTCACAGGAAGAAACCTTTGGCAGAGCCAAGCTTGGGGAGGGGCGGCCATCTGCTGCGACTGGTTGGGGAAAGAGAAGGAAAACAGGGTAAAAGACATGCTGTGGAAGAGAGACAGAGATTAATAGCAGCTATGATTCAATGCAGAGAGGTCTGTTAACACATGACGAGTGAGAAAGGTGAGTGAAAAGGAAAAACGCAATGCATCATGGGAATGCTCCAGCAGCCTAACTCTCCCGTGTAACATGTGTAACATATGTAACATGTAAAATTACAGTCCTACTTTTTCAGTTCATAACTTTTACTCATAATGGATTATTTGTAGTAAATCAGTGGTTCTTCCAACACTTACAAACCACATTTGAAAAAAAGAAAGGATTGCTTCCACTCAAAACTCTGGTAACCTCTAGATTCTCATCATTCCCACACACTCAATCACTGCTTTGTTTGTTAGCCCTATGCTCAATGAAATTCTGCAGGTATGCAAAAATGTTAAATAAAAGCTTTTTTTGTTTTTTTGGTTTGTTCTGAAAAATTCTGTGTGCAAGTGTAAAATTACTGATGTCCTCAGTGAAAAGTCTTGTGAACACTGAATGTCCATGAACTATCCTCGTCATGTGTGGGCTTTTATTTTGAATTACAGCCAGCTCCACAGTAACTCTTTAGCAACATGGTCGTTTGTAGTCAAACACATGTGCCACACTGCATGGAAGATTATGATTTTATTCTCTTTATCTACTAAATGTGTCATTTTTATGTGTGTTTCTCCAGCCATGTTGATTCTTCAGAGAGAGGCTTAGGTTTGGAGTAAGCTCTTCAAACCTGACCCATTGATGTTCCAGTGCTCTGGTTTCACATTTTAACCATTACCCTCACCTCTTCAGAAAGTATAATATTTTATCTTAATCAGGGGAACCGTAAAGGGGTGGAAGGTTAGGACGATTCTAAGGGCCCAGACTGAGGAAGGGCCCAAAAGACCAGATCCTTTTTTTTTCTTATTGCTTTTCTCTTTTTAATATATACGTTAAATAGTGCCCCTCCTACACATAATGTGTATTTTGTCTATTTTGACCATATATTTAATAATATTTAACAAATAATGTATTATAATAATGTACTGTTTATGACACACCCCTCCCTTTCACAATGGTTCATTCCACCTGTCCGTCCAAGCTACGGTCGCTAGCATAGCGTCTCTTGCTATAATACAGCTCAGACAGGGACAAACGCAGGCATGTCGCATCGTACAGGGTATGTTTATTGGGTTAAATTTTATCTTTGAAAAATGTAGAGGGCCCAGAAATTTTGGTTTCCATAGGGCCGAGAATTTCTGGCGGCACCCCTGACTATAATAATGATAATAATATAATAATAATAATACAAATAATAAAATAGGAGACTGTAATTATTATAAATATAGAACTGTCGATAATCCAAGCAAATACTTGTCTACAGTATCTTATATCTACTTTTTGACTACTGACTGTGTCCTAAACCAGGCAGTACGATTTCAAATGAGAGTGAGATTTTAAGCACCGAAGCCTTTAAAGGTAGTAAACATGATATCCCAGTACTGTGTTTTATAACAGCCCTGGACCTGGACCGTATCAATGCAAGGCTGTCTCTCTATTGTACATGCTCTGGAAAACACACTCCGAAAAACAAATATCAGCATCATCACAGACTGTTGAAAGACTGCGAGAGATTTCCTGAACTCCTCACAGCAGCCTTGCAGCTGCTCTCAAGGTAACCAAACGCACACTCATTGGGTGCTTGACATTACTTTTTGGCAACAAACTGGAAACAGGGAGAGAATTTGGAGGCGTTTTGATGTTTATTTCACGAAAACAGTGCTCAGCCTATTGACGCCAAAATATCATTTGTTGTGCCTTTATTTTTTTTAAATAAGTTTTTTCGCGTTATGCACAATTAATAGAAACAAAAAAGACACACCGGCTTTTGTATTTGTGCTTCTGTTTTCGACTTTAGGAGTGAAACTCGTTCAATTCAACGAGACACAATTTATTACAGTACTTTAAAGGATATGCATCATTATCAGAGTTTTACGGTAATTTCAGTGAAGCCGGGAAAGCAGATTTAAAGTTAGAAAGTGTTCATTTTCAGGAAAATAAAGAAAATACGTTTATTCCCCCCCCAATGTAATTTAAATTCTTTT
>VUQR01023824.1:93867-107107 GCA_015108515.1 Hemichromis elongatus | reverse complement strand
TAAAAACACCACAGCACTTTACAGGAAGGGCCAGAGTCGTCTCTATTTTTTGAGGGGACTGAGGTCCTTCAACATCTGCCGGACAATGCTCAGGATGGTCTATGAGTCTGTTGTGGCCAGTGCAATCCTCTACGCCGTTCCATGCTGGGGGAGCAGGCTGAAGGTCGCAGATGCCAACAGACTCAATAAACTGATCCGTAAGGCCAGTAATGTTGTGGGGATGGAGCTGGACTCCCTGAAGGTGGTGCTGGAGAGGCGGATGTTGTCCAAGATAAAGACAATGTTGGATAACACCTCCCACCACTCCATGACATGCTGGTCAGTCACAGGAGCACGTTCAGTGAGAGACTGAGGTTACCGAAAAGCACCACTGAACGACACAGGAAATCATTCCTGCCTGTGGCCATCTCTCTGTACAATTCATACACTTGACACTGTCTCTGATATACACATTCTTCCTTTTCCTGTTATTTATCCGTTGAGTATTTATGAATGTACATATATATATATATATATATTGATGTATATATTTTGGTTTATTTCTTTAGTTTATTGTCTGTCTTGTTAATATCTGGAGCACTGTAACCTAATAAAGTATTTTGATTGATTGATTGATTGAATCTTGAACACGCGTTGCAATACTACTGAGCAAGTGTTGAGGTCAAGGGAAGTTCACTGTGACAAATTAGCTCATATACAGCAAGACTGTTGTATAGATTGAACTTGTAACCTCTGGTCGTGTGACTGCTGTTTAAAACAGTTATGTTAGAGCATGATCTGATTTAGTCTACAGATGGCAAAGGCAAAACCTGCCTTGCTGCCCAACGAAAAACGTTTATCTGGACTTATCCGGAAAAAAACCCAAAGAAGCAAACGATAGCCTGTGAGCTAGCACTTGGCGATGGTCGGAAGAGGGATTTTTATTTTAACAGGAAGAAGAAGAAAAAAAAAAGACCTCATGATCAGGCTCAGAGGGGCAGCAAGGACAAAACACCAACTATAAGGAAAAAACAGATAAAATGTAACCACGAGCAGTATTTGTATATAAGGGATAAAAAGATGTAAATGGAGAAGAAATGCTTAGTGCATCATGGAAAGTCCCGAAGCAGCCTGAGTCTATATCAGCATAACTAAGGGGATGGTTCAAGGTCACCTGACCGAACGACAACTACAAGCTTTATCTTTGCTATACAGAGGATGTCAAGTGGGAGCTTGTCCCACAAGAGAGCGCTCCGTCTCCCATTCTACTTTTAGAAACCACAAGTAACCCTGAAGTCTGAGCGCAAGATGCTCCGTTAAAACAGTACAATACTATGAGGTCTTGAATTGGCATTGCGAGTACAGTCATTTTAGTAAAAGACCATCCGATTTAGATCATATAACATAATATAATGTAACAAATTCATGACATAACTGAACATTTACTCCCATAGCTCTATATTTCTCTTTTCTTCAAATAACCACCACCAGTAGTGTACGATCTGAACTGTCTGTCAAGGTTTGTCTACCTGCCTTGGGGCTAGGGTCCTTTGAGACCCGAGAATTAAACCTGTGAGGAAATCCATTCATCTAGTCAATCACAGCTGGATTAACCATAGCCTCTGGCAGTGGTCAATCGATTCCTTCTGCAGTGAGGTGCTGAAGTTCCCAACGGAACCTCTGTAGAGCGGCTGTGCAACGCAGCAAACTGGATCGTTGTTTAACACCAAAGTAGCCACAGACGGAGCATGTGCTCAGAGGAATCTCCCCGTCGATATCAGTATCTCTCAGCTTAAATAGAAACAAGAGGCGTGTCGGTTCTTTTGGGGTGTTTAGGAATGAGTCACGCTTGGTTGGAGTGCCTCTAAGCACCAACACTTTATTAAATAATTAACACATTGACTTAAGAAACACATGGATCTTATTTTACTTTCTGCTTCAAGCAGGAACTTTTTACTGCTCTCTGGACATGTTTTTGGTTTCTCTTGTAACAATTTCAACAGATTTCTTTTGGCTCTTTCCAGCCCCAAGAACTCTACACAACTAAGATTGTTTCACTAACAAACAGAACTGTGAACCCTACGTACAACTCAACCCAAAAAGTTAAGGAAAAAAAAATAGATTATGCTATCTCTACTTCTAATATGACTTTTAATGAGATATATGCTTTATCCGCTAGAAATAGGCTTAGACTGATGTTAAAGTGGCTACAAACAGAAGTTATGCTAATGATTGCAAACTAATTTACATTTTTTTAATGCTAATAAGTCAAGGTTAATATATTGTAAAAATAAAATTACAATTTAATTTAACAGTACCAAAAAATAAATAAATAAATAAAATTTCTAGTTCTGTTTTCAGCTCAAAAAGCTCCACCTCTTGTCTGAGAGCTGGAAATAAAAGCAAATGCAGTTTAATCTACTTTGAATTCAGAATGTTATTGCAAATGCATTACAGTAGGCTACATGTAATTTGTGTCATCCGTGTTCTTAATGTGTGTGAAATAACATAACAGAGACCTGAACGGGCTTAAATAGTCCAACTTGTGTGTAATAAACACACGTGACTGTGATATTTAAGGCCAAGAAATAAGAGAACGCTTGGACGGGATTAACACGCAAAAGGACCAGTCTGAACTTTTAACTATATCCAGCATAACAACCAAATCATCTGACGTGGCCTTTGCGTTCACTTTATACCAATTAAAAATAAAGACTCAGCCATTATCATATTATTAGACTATCTGCTCTGCAGGCGCAAAGGAAGACTACAAACCAAATTTTCATAACAAGCAACTGTGGGGAGTAATGACTCTTGCCCTACACCAAGAGCAAGGGATTTAATTAGCTGGCAGGGCTGTAATGGCCTTGGCATTTATAAACTGCTGCCCCCCCCCCCACAAAAAAAAACTTGGCGCCGTGCCTGCCTGACATTTCCTTTGGTGAGGAAAGAGTGGGTTGCAGTGGGAAAAGGACTTGCCACTTGAGGCTTTTTGGTGCTGGGCACCCACGTAGTAAAAGCAAAAGAAGGCACAAGTTCTTTAACCATGTACTCATTATTTAAACACACAGACTATTGATTTATTAAACCGTTAAACATATGACTACTGATATTGCTGCTTTAACCATCATGTTTTTAGGCTCCGAAACTTTAGATGTAATCAAGTTAATGGTTGTGCTACAGTTTGAGTCATCTTTACAAGTTAAATGATTACTAAGAGAGTGTTTTTTGAGTTTTTTTTTTTCATGCAACCCACGGGACCTGTGAGCATGAGCTTTGCTGCTCTCTCACTTGCTGAACAGAGCTGTGCCTCCAGTGCTGCAGCGAGACCTTTGCAAAGCAGTACTTTCTGTAGGTTCAGGTATGAAAAGCGGCTGAGCCTAGCAACAAAGCTGCTTAGCTGGCAACAGCGAGGTGAACCAAAGCCTGATGACTGCTGCGAGTGAGACGCATGTCCAAACAAACCATCTGAATCAGTCTTTTGATTCCCAAAGCTAAAAAAGCACAATACATGCCCCAAATAATTGACTATTGAGATAGAGAACCTTGAAAACTGTAATAAGATGCTTAGCTGAGCACCAGAGATAAAATCACAAGAAAGTACAACATGTGGACAACGGTGTCCACAAACTTTTGAATAATTTGGGTTTGGCATTGTTCATGTTTTTTCCCAGTGAGGAGAGTTTGTTACATCGATGCATAGAATTTTTATACATTGTGTTTGTTTCAAATCTTTCCGGGGTTTTTTTTTCCACCTTGCAGAAACTGGATGTATAAATATAAATGTGGAAGAGTTCAACTCGCCTGCACTGAACTGTTGACCCCAGCTAAATAGTTATCAGTTCGGTTCAATTTTATTTATACAGCGCCAAATCGCAACAACAGTCGCCTCAAGGCGCTTTGTATTGTAACGTCAACCCTCCAATCATCCATACAGAGAAAAACCCAACAATCATATAATCTATGAGCAAGAACTTTGGTGACAGTGGGAAGGAAAAACTCTGCCAATTACAAATCTGTTTAAATAACGATATACATTTGCTAATGTCATTAATATCAACTAGTGTTCAGAATAAGTGACCATAAGTTGCCTCACCTTTCTTGCTCCATCCTCATCTTCATGGTCTCCTCGTCTGACACCTGCGTCTCTTCCGGCCTCCACTTGCTGGAGCCTTTACGTTCAATCTTTTCTCCCGGCCGCTCATCCTTTCGGTGCTTCCCAAACCTGGAGTACACAAACAATTAATATCCACCACTTCATTAATGCTCCTGTACCTCGCTTTAATATTTTTTTGTCGTATTCAAATTAGTCCCAAGTCCTAAGTTACTGCTGTAGTTGGATGACTAGACAGAAAGTCAAAGCCTATGGTGCAATTTCAAGAAACTCTTAATCAGCTGATGTGATGCAGAAGTGTTCTCTGAAACACAGACGTGCCTGCCAGGACCTTGACAATAACACAAATTTTATGAATACGGCTGAAAATGTTGTCTGCGATCACAAAAAAAGCCCACTGCTACGACTTAACAGTTAATCAAGGCCACAAATGAAGCATTTGAAAAGTAGCTCTCACAAATTCAAACCCAATTCAGTTCTTTTAAAGTTGTGGGGAAGGCGTAGACGCAGCCCATCATGGTAATTATATTCATAGGGAGGGAGTGACGATCCACCGAATAGGAGGCACCGCAAAGATATTTCAGCTTGATTGACTCAGTATAAAGCTGCAGCCTGTTGAAGAAATGACTTTGGCAGCGCGCTCGCTTCTACAATGAACCTTCGTGATTATTCACGGGGAAATTGGTCCTCAGAGAATATCTACGACTTCGAAAGAGACAGTGCTGAGAAAAAACCAAAGAGGTGTGTCTGTGTGTTAATGAAAGAGGTGGAAGACGGCGAACAAGAGAAGAAAAAAAAAAAAAATGAACACGCACAAGAGAAACTCGTTGAATGAACCATTAGGACGAAAAACTAAACTACGGCCAGGAGCACAAAGACTACCTTGAAAGGAATGTGTGCGCGTCTGCGTGAGAAAGCTTCAGAAGAAAGAGGGAATACTCAGATGACGGGGGAAAAAAAAGAAAAAAGTGAAAACTCAAAAAGTAGAGTGGGCTTAAAGAATAAAGAGGATGAGTGTAAATTGCCTGAATGTAAGTGCAGAAGAGAAAGAAGAAAAACACTTAGATGACAGCTACGTGAATTTGTGGTTTGCATGGAAATCAATACGGAAGAAAGAGAACTGAAAGCAATAAAAGTAAATACAAAAGTAAATCGATGAGAGAAGCACAAGAACCACCAACAAAACAAGCAAATGAACCCGCACATAAAACCCAGAGGTGAGAGAGTGTAGGAGGGAGTTAAACACGGAAAAATAAAAGAGAAAGAAGAAAACGGCAGCGTGCGGGGGGGAAAGGTAAGAGAGACAAATAAATGAATGCAGGCCTGAGAGAAAAATGCATAATGCAAAATTTAATTAAAGTCATATGAATTGTGTAATTCTCTTTGAGGAAAAATAAAATAAAAGCTAAAAATGAGACATGAAAAAAAAGAAGAGTTTGATAAAAAAAAAAAAGAGTACGGAAATGAGTATAAGATGCTGATCAAAGTCATAGTTCATTAAAAAATAAATAAATAGAGAGAAAAGAAAAAGATTAAAACACTGCCTGAAACTTTTCACGACTTTCTCTGTTTGTGGCGTTTTTGAGAAGTCGCTGATCTATTGTTTATATTTGTACTAGTTTAGTAGGAGATGTGCCGTTACTACATAAATTGAGATTATACAGTAACGTTTTTATATCACATATATATTTGTAAGTGTCATATTATCACAGCTTTAGCGAGGCCACGTGTTTATGTTCCCTGGCATACACCATGACGAGACCTCACAAGTCTGACAGCGAGAGCTGAAATCACTGTTATGGCTACATAAGGGAAAAGCAGGGCTATAACCATCTGGTTAAAAAGCTCGACCCCAGATACAACATCCCTGCTATAAAATATATTTCAGGTTAATTATGTGACACTATCTGTAAAAGTACCAAGGGTAATTTTATTAATGTCCCTGCTATTGCGCTGTAATGCTGCTAGCATCCCGTTTCAGTAGATTCACATTTCAAATCGAATCCGTCATTGATGACAGCTCATTGGATAAGAGGACCCTTCATTTACTTGCACTTATAGAGTATTTTTCACACGATAAGGCAAACTTAAAATCCTTTAACTTTTTCAAAAATCGAAAGTGCACCTTATGTATGAATTCTGGTTGTGCTTACTGACCTCGAACAGATTTTATGTGGTACATGGCGCTCAAAAATCTGTCAAAAATGTTCTAGTTTGACTTTGGTAAGCTACGAAGCCGCACCGCTTGATGGATTGTCGGAGCATTACGGCTACCGTAGTCGGGAGCATTGCGGAGTAATATGTACTGTGCTTGAACAAAATATTACCGTATTGTGTGTATAAGGACCCCTACGAAGCAGATTTCAACCTCAAGGTTATCAGTCATGCAATAGAACATGGGAATAAAGAATTGGATGGATTTGTGGAAGAGGAATGAACTGAAAAAGTGAGTGTATTGTTCTATTTTACGTTTTACAACTGAACAATTTTGAAAGTTAATCTAAATGAGTTGAATAAAGTTAGACTGCGCCTTAAAGTCTGAAAAATACGGTAAATGAAGCTGCCTGCAAGCGAGAATAAAAAAGGTTTTAAATATAAATATATATAAATCAGGAAAATCATCAGCAGAAATGTTCTTGAATTGAATTTTCAGGCTATATTCAATATTTTCCTGAGTAAATGTTCGGTCCTCAACCCCCGGACTTCGAGTTCGACCCGTGGTGCATATTGCACTCGCTCGTTTCCTGTCACGTCTTTACGATCTAAAACCCAACACAGACAACAAATGCCTTGCAAATTAGTTTTTCCACACCGTCTACACAACTTCCCTAGTATTCCTTGAATGTCGTGCTAAGTACTAACCCACCAGGACAGCGTATACTGATACCATGGAGTGTAAAAGAAAAACTAATAGACAGGAATGAGGAGGAAAAAACTGCAGCTGGAGGGGGGAGGGCGCAGACTAAGGGCCATTACTTGATTAATTTAACTGCGGCTGTCTGAAATGCTCAGAGTGACAGCCTGCCGTTAATGCTAAGAGCAGGAGCGATCTATCACGGCCAGAGAGACGGTTGACACTTTCTCCACACCACTAACTTTCATTAACAACCCCTTTTAAAAAACAGCCTCGTCATACACACGCGTACGCGCGCAAACACCCGCGCAGTGTGATTTATGACTGAAAAGGAAAAACTTTGAGGAGGAGACAGAGTATTAACCATGACACCGGGGCTTTTAATAATCTTATATTCCAGGCACAGTTAGGCCCGCCTCGTCTTGTGAGTGCAACAGCATCGATAAAGAGGCTTTGACTGCTCTCTGCGGTTTGAAAAGATCACTTCAAAATGTCAGGGACGGAGCCGATTCAATTCAGCGGACCGCCCGCGAATCACCGTTAATCCTTTTAATGGCACAAAACGTGAAAACAAGTTTTTGGTAGTGCGCCGCAGTTTTTCGGGAACTCGCATAATCAGATGTGCGTGAGGAGCCATGCTAATTGCCAAGTAACTTGTTTTTGATTTCCACTGGGCAGAGAGACACTATCAACCAGATGGTCATGAGCAAAACATCTCAACAACCAATGAATGGACTTGGTTGCCCAGTGATTTTGGTGAAAACCGGATTTAATTGAATTACATCCACAGCACAACTAGGATTTTTAAGGTGGCCTTGGCCACATTTAGATTATTGCAAAAGTTTTCATTTATCTAAAAAAAATTTTCCTGATATAAACTTAGTCATATAAATTCATGTCTCTGAGGAAGGTTTCATCTGAATTTTTCAGTCATTTATTTCAATGATGGAACTGTTTTAATCAATCCAGCTGTATACTGATTCTGCAGAATGCCTCACATTTGTCTTGCACTATACACAGATTAAGCATGGACTATATATATATCCATATAAATGATCGATGTACCAACCCAGATGTCACCTGATGTGCCATTTGGCCCCATCTTAGTTTTTTAAGAACCAGAAGTGATTACATTTGCATGACAGGGTGGAATTTTCCCCTCATCGAGGCAAGGCACAACCATGATCTGCAAGGGTGCACATTTACTAATACTTGCATATTAGCGCTAAGTAACAGAAACACATTAGGATTTCACTCACCATATCTGGTGCAGATTTATAGGAAGGAATGTTATTATAATTAACCACTAAGGATAGAAATCGAGAATCAGTTCCCAGTGGTCCAATTCTTTGGAATAGTTCGTTTGCTTGCCTATCGATTCCGGTCATCGGTTGCATTTGCACTACACATCCGTGTGCAACAGGAGGAAAACAGTTGTGCAGTCTACAGCGTGGACAGAAACAACTGCTTTATGCTGCCAACTCAACTTTGGCTCTTTACAAGCGCCTGAACAGACAGAATGCTCATGCTAAGCTAGCCAAGAACCCATAGTGATGCTAGAGCTGAGTGAATGCAGACCCCAGTCCAGCATCCAGACCCTGAACTTCAACAGGTAACAAAAGAGCAGCGATGAGCAGTCAGGCTGCACTCTTCGTTTCTTAATGATCCCAACACTGATCCCGACAAAGACGGTAAATATATCCGACATGCACAAACATTTGACTAAACAGCATGCAATTAATTTGCATGAATGTCTTTGATATGCTGCTTAGCATATCAGGGGTGACTCTCAAAGCAGAGCCAATAAGAACCCAATGAAAATGAATCAGAGAATCAATAAGGAATCAAATCGATAAGTGAAATCACTGAAAATGCTGCTGCTGCTTTCCTACACCACCTCATGCTGGATCACCTGTGCTGGTGTAGTGTGGCAAGATTAAATACCGTGTCCTAAGTTGCAGGAACACCCAGTACTACATGCAATACCTCACCATAAACACATTATTGCCTACAGCTAAGACTATAAGGACTGCAATTATTAGCATTTTATCTAGCGGGGAGCAAAATAACAGTGCACGATGCATTGACGTCCCTTCATCCATGACTAATCTTGCCTCGTCTTCGTTCACGCCGTCTCCCAGTCTAAGCTTGCTTCGCTTACTCGCACACAAACATGCACTAAAACCACTGCAAATTTAGTGTAGCCCTCAAATTTCTGGGCAATGACCACGTTCGCAGATGCCAAGCCCATAGACTGGGTGTTGCTTCTGTGTCCAAGTGATGATCAGAGAGCGAGAGAGGAGAGGAGCGAGAGAAAAGGGGAGGGAGGGCTACAGTTGGCAGGCCGCACTGTTGGCAGAGGCTGATGGTAATGATGCTTTGATTGGGACCGAGCGTGAGGCCTTCGAGACATGAGAGGGTCAGGCAGTGGCAACTCTGTTGATCACACACACGTGTGCGCGAGTGTCTACACAAACACACACGCGCGGTCCTCCAACTTCTAAGGGCCTCCCTCTGCTGATCCACCCCTCCTACATGCTAGCACATCAAAGTACGAACTCCCTGACACTCGCGCACCATAAAACCTCGACTCACAAACGCTGCCTCGCTCAAACACATGACACTCATCGGGAGCTCTTAACGTGCTGCACAGCCACTCTTGGTATCAAACTTCCCATTTCACAGAGTGACACGGGCACACTTCATGCACTTATAAAAACCTGTGCCATTGTTTCCAACACAGCCAGCCTTTGCTTTAAGTTTCATCACGACGTGTTGACACTGACAAATGGGATGCATAAATTCGGAAGCTTTTCCCCCTCTTTCGTTAACATATTTGTTGCTAAATGCTCACTGCTGCGGTGTTCGCTAAACTGTAGCTCCCACATATCACCTTTCAGTCACACAATGTGGGTGTTAATGGGACTTTTTTTTTTTCCCCCTTTGGATTTTCTCTTTATGCTTATTTTGAATGTGATGTTTTTTGGTGTGTCTTTAAAGCAGATTGCAAAAAGTAAAAAAGCAACACGTACGCTTTTCCTGCTCTGTTCAGATGTGATATATATTCAAATTAGCTCTCTACCGGCTAAACAACAAATCGTGATGTAAACAACACGCTTTATTAATGCAATACTTTCTTGCCCAGTAGTATAAATTATAGAGTAAAAACACTACAACTTGTGCAGAACTGACATATTTACATTTTATATTTTTATTAAATTGGAGGAATTTTTGTCCTCTCAAAATTTGAACTTCTTTAGAAACTTGCTTCAATATTAGTTTACTGAAGCCAAACTTTCTGGGATGTGCCCTTTAAAATTAGCATGAGATCCAGATTACACACACAGACAGATGGATTGAATACATCTCACATTTTGGGGCACACAGCTGTCTCGGTCAGTAAACACTGGGCGTGGATCAAACAGGCAGCCAGACAGCGTTTTAATGGATCAGATCTGATGTGGGCAATATTGAGCCAATCGGAGCAGGATGACATTGATGCTTTGACAATACACACCAATCATTAACATATGGCAGGATAAGAAGGAAACTAGCTCTTAAGCCCGTGTGAGTGCACGTGCGTGTGTAAGAGAGGAAAGAAGATTACTGCAGCGTGCATTTGTCTGTGACCAAAATTGTACGCGTGAGCTTCCCTGTAACTTTAAATCCAAAATCCAGCTTGTGCATGAGTCAGTATGTGCAATGCAAACCTTCAAGCATGTGTATGTTGGAGCTAATTACGTCTAATGTATACAGGTTGTGCACAAGTGTGAATTATTTACAGTATTTGTCGATGTTTGTATGCAACTCTGACGTTGTCTTACTGCACTGTCTGAGCCCCTGATCCCCCTTTTCTGTACTTTGCATTTTATTCCTATATGTTTTAATTATTAAATAACATTAAACATATTCTGTGGCGTTATAGTGGGTGTATTAGTGGACAGCATGATGCCCATTCTGTACGATGACACCGACAGGGGATTTTCTCAATATGGTCATCTCAGGCACACGCCCTTCTGTTTGTAAGGGGCAACCAACCAGAACAAGGCTGGCTTAAAGAGAGATTAAAATGGCTCATAAAGATTAACTTAAACATTAAAAAAGGTATTACAATAGCGCCTAAGAATAAAAATATGGAGCTAAATGATTAGGTCCACTTAATTAAGCCATCATGTCAAACACATTTGTCTTTAGTTTGACAAAATTATTCTGAATCAAGACTAATTTAATAGACTTTTTTTCTATGATAACAGAATAGTATTTATAATTGTTGGCATTTGATCACTCCTTTTATTCATTCTGCAACATGACGGCAACATCTGGAGTAATTACAAACCATCTCAGTGAAAAGAACAACTAGTACTAGTCCAGCCTACCTGCACAGACCACCTGAAACATTGTGCGAGAGGATCTTATTGTTTAAAGTGCAGTATTTATTTTCTGTTTAAGCATGACTGATGGCAAAAACAAATTTTTGAACACATTCTAATGTTAATTTTAGTGACTAAAACTTTTAGTTTGGCATTTTTTATGAAACAATCTATAAAAGTTGGCCGCTCACTGTTAAAATTCACCTCAAATCCACACGATCCACTTCCCTTCCCTCACCCTCATGTGTTTAAAGCTCCTTTTATTCTCTCATCTACTCTTTATTTCAGAAGATTGCGTTTGTCTTTCGCTACCTGTTGCTCCAAACCCCGTCCTTATTTCGCACATATTTCCCTTATCTCCTCATCTCTGTGGACCTCATTATTTCTCTCCATCAAATATTGATACTCTGTCTGATATACTCGCTGTTTTCCCCACTCTGTGTCACTGTCACTTTGGTCAATATCACAGACAGATAAATTACTGGCAAGATCTAAAGCTTTCCAACAAATCAGGTGAGAAGACCTGCAGACCAAACGGCCCGTACACCAATAGTAATGAGGACTGGGACGGAGAAGGGGGAGGGAGTATGTAGACAACGCACTAATGAGAGTGCGTTTGTGTGTGTGTGCTATTTAGCTATAAGAGAGCATAACAGTTGAAATATCAGAGGCTGGAAAGAAATTAATTAGAGGGAGATAAACCACAAAGGTCAAGTTGTCTGGGAGTCTAATTAAGGTTTCCTCAGACTATTTAGCAGTGCCACGGTTGTATAACAGGCTTGTCAATTGTCTCCATTATGTAGGTCTTTCTGTTTCATCCAAGCGTTCCAAAAATGAGACGAAACGTTACATCTGTCTAAAAAAACAACAACAAGGAAAACAGAAAGTTCCGGTCGTCCATGTCTAGGACCTATTTTATGATTTAAGGTTCTCGCTCTTCGCGCAGGCAGACATAACACAAAGTTCGCCCAATGAGGCTGCATCAACTGTTCACAGCATCGATCACCGTGGCTTTGACACAAGCTCCGATATCGAACACAAGTCAGCTCTCACTCTGATTCTCTCTTTTTCCCAATCTTTAAAAGTTATGTTGGTGGGGTACAGGACACACAAAAAAACCCCCTCAAAGGTATTACGTGAAAATCCTGTGAGGCCGTCGTGCTTTTATTACGGCGACAAGCGCACATGTCGGAGGCGGAGTTACAACAAGTTACAACACCACAAGATGAAACATGAACACATATTTTGCAGTTTGTTCACAGGCAAAGTTGAATCAAGAAGTAAAAACAGTAAAAAAAGAATTTAAAAATGACTACTTTGAGTAAGTATTGGTGTTTGACTACATACACAGACTCGCTCACTCAATAAGATGACACCAGTTGCCTTACAACTGCTCATGAGCTTAAATCTGTTTGCATATATTAAAATACTCACACTGCTTCAGAGAAATGTCTTGAAAATTAAACCAACAATGTAAAATTTAATGAGGACTCGTCTGCTTACAGCTCTGACCCGTATTTAATGAAACCATGAAGTCATAAAAGTATTTGATTAGTTTTTGTTAATCAGTTCAAAAGTTTTAAAACTTCACCTGAACATGTCCCCGAGTCCCTTCAGCATCCCCTTCTTAGGCTTTCCCTTCTCTTTCTCCTTCCCTCCCTCCGTCTTCTTCTTTTCCTTCCCTCCCTTGTCTTTGTCCTTCTTCTTCTCCTCTTTGGTGCGGTTTGTGCCATTGACCAGCGGCTTTTCGGTAATCGACAGCGGGGTCTGGTCGGCTACCGTTGACACGGAGTCTCTCCCTGATCGCGAACTCTCCTCCGTGTCCTCCTCCACTAAAGCGAGGGAGCAAAAAAAAAAAAAAAAAAAAAAAAAAAAAAAAAAAGAGAGGGGGGGAAAAAAGGAAAAAAAAGAAAAAAAAAAAAA
>VUQR01023824.1:53024-77206 GCA_015108515.1 Hemichromis elongatus | reverse complement strand
ATAAGAGTTACTTCAACTCTTCTGTTTTTCTACATAATTCAATCACATTGAAAGTATTTTCTGTATCCTTTTTTTTTTCCCTTTTGGCTCATTTGCGAATGATTCAGCAGAAGAGAAATTGAAGAATTGAAAGCAAATAAACACCTGCAAAGGACAAGATGTAGGAAGACGGTTGGGTCATTTTGTTCTGTCTTGAAATGAAAACGGGCGAGCTTTGCAGTTTTACCATCTGGTGCACAGAAGCCTTTCTTTGACATTAACAAACACAACCACCCATCCATCAATCACTCAAGTGCTACACAAATGCAATCCTGCACAGATGCGCACAAAGCTCTTACACACAGATACAAATATGCTTGCTAATCTCTTGAACACACACACACACGTTTGAGAAATAGGTTATTTAAAAACAGGTTTGAGAACCAACACACGTGTGACACGCTTTCAGAAAACACACAAGCAACAAGTTGTCGAGGGAGCATTTGTCCATCTCTGTCTCTTGCTGCCTGACATTTGCAGAGACATTAAAAACCACTGATTCCAGATGATACTGCTGGCTCATGCTGACAAAACCTGGCAGGTTCGCTCAGAGAACACACACAAAAAATTGTTGTAATTGCTGCAAAATGCAGCAGTTGTGACCCTATAAACATCCTTAAGCAGAGGAAACGGGGAATGGCGTTGCGCATGAAAATGACCATAAACTTCAACAAGGGAGGAAATGTTATAACCATTTGCCAACGACTGAGTACAAAAATGAATAAGTTGCGCTCGAACTCACCTATTGTGCGTGGCAGCATGCCTTGCCGGGGCATCAAGTTGTCATCGAGGCCCTCCAGGCCACCATACAACGAATGGGAGATTCTGCGCTCGTGTTCATCTAGTGAGGTGTTTAAAATCTGCTGGGGTCCCAGCGGGCTCCCTGGTGTCTCCTGAGTGAAGAGCAAGCTGATGTTACATCAAAGACCACCTCCTTCCTTTGTCTGCACCGCCTCTGAAGTGCTTTTATAAAGGTTAACAAAGAACAAATAATCCTTTTAAACGGGGACAGAGTGAAGTAGTAGAAGTTAAGTCTCACTCAAAAGTGAGAGAATGATTCTGAAGGGAACTAGCATCGCTAACATTTGTTCAATAGTAACGCCTGGACACAGGGGTGGCGATCCATGCTAATGCTACCAATGTGGTAACAAGGATAAATGAGGATGGATTTCCATTCGGCTGTTGAGCCACAGGCTGTTACCGAGCTGGCGATCCCCCGCTGGGGAAGATTAGCTTCCTAGCATCTTGACATTTCCCTTAAGACCCACGATGACACTCTTTCTTGCTGGACAAATAGACCATTTGCATGCCCTGTTACCCTTTTGCACACATCTACAGCCTGAGAAGGTGTGTGCGTTTTGTCCATTGGAACACTCAATGTACTGATGTATTCTGTATGGTTTTTGCATTTCCTTCTGAAGGTGATGGCAGCTCTAAGGATAACAGTCATAAAGGTCAACGCGTATCAGGAAATAACACCATTAAATTTGAGTCAATACAGGGGCCAAAAGACTCCAATCAGTGACTATGACTAGCTTGGCTGGGATTTGAGTTTGCCCAATGATCCCTTTCACTTCAGTGAATAGTTGTGCTGTCATAAACACTGCTGAATAGATAGGGATATAACAGAAAACTTCAGTTTATAAGAGTATACATATGTGGGTAATATTAAGATGCTGGCTAAAGGTGATTCGCATCCTGAATCACCTTTAGCTCATCATTCAAACTACTTTTTTCTTTCTTGTTAGGAATTCACTGGGGTCATTCAGACAAGACAAGTCTGTATATGGAAAATAAATAAATAAATAAACCCTAACAGCAGCCCTGAACTCGATCCTGTGTTGTGAATGCAAAATGTTAGTCAGCGCAGAAACCTATAAATAAAACTTTCCAATAAAAATACAGCACAGGGCAGCAAAATGTAAAGTAAATGCAATAAGTACACACTGGAAATAAGGCAAAATTCAAGCACCTAAAACTTAAACTCTTTTAGAGAACTTGAGTGAATTAAAAAGACCTACACCCTAAAACCCTTAAGCCCATAATAGCTCTTATAGAAAGCTATGAAAGTCATAGCCATTCCCTTTTTAAATAACTCCTCCTGTAGAAAAAAATGGAAGTATGCCAATGAAAGTTTCGACCAGTTTTACTGCTAACACATCTTCATTTTGCTGGATGCCTTTCCTTCACTACAAATGAAGAAAGTCATTTGCTGAACAAATTAAACAGTTTGAATGATGGCAAACATAACTAATGAAAACTTCACATGGATAAAACAAATCAACTACGGAGACCGACTCATTTCGAAGGTCGCCATATGGTGCTGTGACTGCCGGCATGCAGCTGCTCTCGACTTTAAATGAGGTAGTTAATGAATTGGGCGACTGAGGGGCCGGGGTGAAATGCCTCGGTAATAGCCGATGGGATTCGCCGTACCGAGGGCGCATGGACAAATCACGCTGCAGCTCATTGCATATTCAGGCTGATAATTGAACTCCTGGAAGGTCTCGAGGCCTCCGGGTGCCGGCGGTGACGTGGAAGTTGGCTGCTTCGAGTTCACTGCGTTTCTACGGGGATGGAGGAAAGGTGGGAAGTGGTGGAGCCTGTGATTTATGCAAAAGCAAACATCTGAGATTGATATCGGATTGACGGGGACATGGGAGGGAAAGTAAATAGAGATTTATCTGCTCCCATATGTCAGTAAATGTCAAATGAGCTATAGCTCTTATCCTATAGTAATTAGGTGTTATTAGATTTTAAGTAATATTTGACTGACAGCTGGTTATGATGTGTTAATCCATACTGAGCCTATGGAGCTTCCAGCTCAGACCAGTCTCTTTGAGAACAAGTGTATTAAATTGTTGTTTTCCTCTTCTTGTTTTCTCAGTGTCATGGACTCTATTTTTATAAATAGCCAGACACTTGGACAGCCTCAGGCCATGCCTCCAGCTCTGCATGTGAAGCAAAGATTGACGAGTCTCCCAGCGCTCGAATTTTATTCATCCACCACGCTCTCTGTGAAGTCTCACTGCTTCGACATGTCGGCAACACGCGCACGTGTGTGCATATACATAGGACGTCTTGGCAAACGGACACACAGAAATATCCTGGAAAATAAATGCATAAGCTGGATGTAGAAAAGCACAAACGGCACACTTCACTACACACACACGCACACAGGCTGATAAAACAGGACGTGCGCTCACACACGCTCACACACACGACACACCTCCAGGCTTAGCCTCTGCTTTCAATTACGAGGCGGACCGAGGGGAAATCAAAACTTTGACACACCAGGTTGGGAAAGGAGAGCAGAGAAGCCAGGCACTGCCAGAGGCGTACGCGTGCACACGGATGTGCGCGCCCGTTTGCAGACGCACAGCAGCGGCGCACACAGATTCAGCCTCGGCTTTCAAGCAGGCGACAGGCCAAGGTGTACGGAGAATGTAAAAACATGACATTGAGGGGAGGAGAAAAGTTGCGCAGCTCAGTTCGCAGCCGTGTATTTTTCCTCCACCTGCCTCAAGGGAGGCAGGAGTGAATGTGAGGGGTTGGTGAAATGCTGTGACCTGACTACTTCCTTTTATTTTATGAAATAATTAATTGATGCTTATAAGGGTATTTCCCAGTGGTTTGCTTTGGGTTGTTATATATTTATCACAGAAAGGAACTCACTGAAATCAGGCCTAATGACTTAAGTGGCGATATATCCAGGAATAGCAATGTCAAATTTTACAGGAAAAAAAGCAAAAAAAATAAAAAATAAAAATGGAAACTGCAACTATAGATATTCTGATCTGAATACAATCAGATTGGAAAGTGAAATTTGCCCCATTAGAGTTAAAAATACTAACAGTATTGTTGGACTCTAGCAGACTGAAATAGCAGTTCTTTAATCTGCATCTAAATCTGGATGTTTTGTGATTCATTATCAAGGCAGCAGCAGTTAGAAGAACTCACTTCACTTCTCTTCAAATCACAGAACAGCTGGTAACAAAAAAAACATGAGCATTAATATTAAATGACCGCCACCTTCTTTTGCTTAAAAAACCCATGTTGACACGGCCTTGGGCAGGATGTTTTCCCACAGTGTTTCCCAGTGTAACTGCACAACTCTGAGGTTTTGAATTTGTGAAAGCCAAGTGTGAAACAGTCGGCTGCTGCAAAAGGTCATACGTGCACAGAGTGAGCAAAAACAGGAAACTATTATAGTTGCTGTACTTAGTTGTAAAATCTTCTGATTGCACGCAAAAGCATGCTGTTCACAGCTATGATGCTGAACTTGAGTAGAGCCCGACTAAAATAGGAATTTTTTGGACCGATATGAAATTTGATCACTTAAAAATCCAAAATAACAGCCAATGTTTGTTTGTTTTTTTCCTTTCACGCGACACATGTATGGATATCCCTAACATTTCCTATGTTTAGCTATTTATGAGTCCTTACTAAGATGATATGACAATGTAGTTTAAAAAAGTCGTGGATGCGTCATTTCCGCTCTGCCCTCTGGTGGACAAATTAAGCAGTGTCAATGGTTGAAGGGTGTTTCTCCCACGTCCACTTTTAATTTTTCAGCATTAAAAATTCTGACGCTGATTTATCTCCAAATAGCCAATATCAGGCAATACAATGGCCAGTATGCTGGACAGGTTCTAACCCTGAGGCTTTTGAATGGGAGCCTGAGAGGGTTTAATCATCAATAAGACATACATATTAGCAAAATCAGGAAAGCAGAGGTTCTAATTAAAAAGTGCATCTGAGAACCACACATTCAAGTCTAGCTTTCACCTTGGTTCCTACCTCATTTCTTTTGGCAACTCGTCTGGCCACAATGAGCTGGATCATACCACGCTTGTTGCCTTCAGTTGACATGGACTTGCGTAGCGTCTCCATAGCGTCTTGGTTGGTTTTGCCCAATAGCGACTCGCCGTTGACAGCAATCAACTGGTCATTTACTCGCAGGCGCCCGTCCTTTTAATAAACAACCAATTACATATTGTTTTTAAACTTTTAACAATACTGAAAATTTGCATTGTGCATTTTTACTGACTGAACAATAAAGGCTGCGTGGTGAATAAAAAGCACTTACACCTCCGGTTTAAGAATAACCTTGATCTAATCAGACAAACGGTCTCACTCACTAAGAGTATCCTGTTTCTAGTCATGATCTAATGTCTTGGAGAAAACAGTGCTTTCAAGACCATTATCATGAGCTGTCAACACACGCGTGTTTGTATGAAAAACAATCAAGTTGAAGGACTATTGAAACTGACTGCAGCACTACAGACAGACATGGAAGAAAGGCTGCTTTGTGCTCATAGAGCTCATCACAGCTTAAGTGTTTTTTAGAAACAGAAAAATCGTTTACCTCACGTTCCCTGTTGGAAGCTTAAAGTTACTCTTTGAGATTTGACATATAGGAATATCACACCTAAAATATAAAAAGCCTTAAGACAAAGTCATTCTAATGTAAAGTCTCAATCAAAAAAATCTGTTAGGACTCACTGGTGTACATAACGTTTAGAGTCATCGGCATCTTGATATTTCACATAAAAATAAAAACTTGCCTACATGAATGAACACCACATTTTTAATGTCTCTTCTATGCATTTCCATTCAGATGCTTTATTATTCATAACAGAGGCTACGGTACCTTGCAGGCTGCACCTCCATTTATGATGGATTTCACAAAGATGCCCAGATCGGCATGGTTTTCCTTGGAGCGGTTGCCTTTGACGCTCACACCCAAACCTGCAGAGCCCGAGTCACTGAGGGGGATCTCAAAGGTCAGGAACTCTCTGGTCCCATCAGGGGTCAGGACCAACTCGTCCTCCTCTGTCTTCTGTAAGAGGCAAAGCAAAGATTGACAGATGGAGCAAAACTCACAGAGCGAAAGCAACCCGACCAGCGACTACAACAGAACTTTTGAAAATCCAGAAAGTCCATCGAGACAGAATGATATTTAAAGTCAACTCAATGCTCGTACACCGTAATGAATATTTAATCATCCAAACCGAAAACATTCATGCATTTAGCCTAAGCAGTAAAGCAAAAAACCCCGTTAGCCTCGCCCCACTTTCTCCGTCTTCTTGGGGTTAGCAAGAGTATAAAAGTTAAAAGAACATTCATTTGGCTACTTGAGGTTAATGAAAAGAACCTGCGTATAATTTGGAGCAGGGCAGTTAGCAGGGAGGTAAATCAGAGTGCAAGCTCATTAGCTACAACAGATTTATTAGTGTTAAACAGACTACCAGTCTTAAGTGTTCAATCGGGTGCTTCGTATATGCTGGCAGAGACTTCTGTTGTATAATTAAGGCACAAGGCTCTCATTAGCCAACGCTGAACCAGATAAATTAAGGAAATATCCATTCTGACACCAAAATGGCATCTTATAATAGTTGGGATGTGATGTGTTAGCTTTGATCTTTGGTGCCAACGATTAAAGCAGCTACACTGCAGTCCCATCTCCTACACTGGAAGAAGTTTAGAGAAAGATTGTAGCCCGCTCCGCCAAATGAGAAATGATATAACACTAACCTGCTTCCCGTCCACCAATAACAAACACTGCATTAACGACAGAGTCTCTTTACCGCGCGGTAATATGAAGCTCCACAATAGCCAATATCTCGGCTAACTGAACACTTCTGTCATGTACTTGAAAGCGCAGCGTGAATCAAAGCAAATGCAATTGGAGAGCATTTACTGTGAAGCATCTGCAGGTACAAAACTAAGAAGTGTTCAATAACTGCAAATTCGCCAGCGCATGTTGCTGATTAGATTACCGGGTATATACTGCATGTATATTGTGATTAATGTCAGCCTTATGAGGTGTTCAAGCTCAGTCCAATGTGATTATCTTCTGTTAATTTCAAATCACTACAGCACAGATTGAAACTACATTTAGTGTTTTAAGGGACACGGAGACTCCAAATACAAATCGTTGGACAGTAAAGATGGTGAAATACTGTGACACTCTTCTCAAACATCTGTGTGTACAACTACTAAGTTGTAGTTTAGTTATTAGGCCAGAGCTGAATGTTTCCACTAACTAAAAGTGTTCCTATAGAAAAAAACAGCACAAACCTCACACCTGAATCATGATGCCAAGTGCGTCAAACAGGCAGTAAACTTCCCAGTAACCCCGCATGAACACAGCAGCCTAATTGACATGCTGAGTGCTCTCTCTGTCTCTCTCTTCCCCTCCACAACAGGTGCTTCTCTCACTCTTTCTCTAAATTCATTCTCCCTCTCTCTTCCAGCTCCAACAATAAAAAGCTATTCTCTCTTGCTTGTTATTTGACAGCTGTCCTCTGAATAGATGGGTGCGTGCACGCTAGCGCCTGGCAATTATTGTGCACGCCTAATGAATTCAATCATCGGGCTCGGTGTCAGCATGTCATTAGCTCCCTTTGTTTGCTGGGAGAGAGATGGAATTACTCTGGGTGCAACCGAGGAGGGAGAAAGAGGGATGGAGGGAGAGGAAGGAGGGCAAAGTGAGGACGGAGTAAAAAGGATGGGGAGGGAAGGGGAGGAAGGAAGGAGGAGGAAGATAAAGGACAAGGAAGCACGAAGAGCACCGTCGGGGTGTCTGCGTGTTTCAGAAAGACAAAAGGATGCTACCTGGAATAAAGTTGAGACAAAATTAAAAACAGAGCACGAGTCGATTTGATACGTGCCACAATTCACTGGAAGTGCTGCGGAATAATAAAGACAACAGGAATTTAATTATTTTGGTGCAATTCATTCTGCTGGCATAAATTTAGGGCTAATTAAAAAGTGACTCCTGAGCTGTGAGTGAATGAGAAGAAAAGTGAAGTCATAATACAACTGATCTGTAAATTAGGTTATTTCAGGGCTGAAAATAGCCTCCTGTCCTCTTCTAGATTTAAATCTAATGGTTAGATTGAATTTAACTGCGATATGTCATACACCGTTATGCAAAACTTGCAAGATAATTAGACTTTAAAGTATATCTGGTCACCCTGATAGCAAAAAAAAAAATTGTAACGTCTGAGATGCTGGCGAGCCTTCCAGCAACAGCAGTTAGCAGTTAGTCTGTAGACATAGTTAAGACTTTGATACTTTATCCAAGGCAAACTGAGCAAAAAATCAATTAATTAACTAACTAATCAGTTAAGCCTGTTACTTTAAATGCTATAACTCAGCTCATGCCGGTCTCTGTTAGCTAAAATGTGCTTGCTCATCAGCTGGTACCATCACTTTTTGATAAAAGGCGGGTCGAGATTGCTTTAATTAATTCTACTTTTCCTTCCCTAATGGCACGGGCATGTTCCAGCCAGGATTCATCAGGATCAACTCTGGGAGCATGAAAAATCTTTTCTTTTTTCTTACATGTATTGTCCAGGCTTTACCACTATTATACATCTTTTGGGCGTGCTGGACTTTATGCAGTCCTGACTCCGCTGACTTCCATCTTTAATACAACTTGTCAAAATCAACGCTACTCTGGATGTAAATCAATGTTGCATATGATTAGCAAGATCATGTCACAGCACATGTGTGCTGTCATTAAAGCTAAAGATACTTCTAATCAAATTTTAACTACCATTAATTTTTCTGTAAGTGTTAGCAGTCGTCACACCACCGCAGGCTAGTTACAGCATTTGTATATAATGAATATTATCTTCGCAAAAAATAAAAATTGGGCTTTTTTGCTTTAAAGATGATGTCAAAATCTTATTTTAGCCATTTAGCTTCATTGTTGTTCTTTCTGGACTGTCTTGTGAGCACTCTTTAGATGATGTGAATACAGTTTTGGTACCAAACACTTAATGAGACTCTAACTCAGGATGCAACATGTGCACGCGTCACACCACGGGGGGCACTGTGTGCTGCTTGAGGCAATCAGAGAGGTCAGAGCCAAATAGTTAAAAACTTTCAGGCTTTCAGTGTGTGTCCTGCACCCTTGTTCTGTTACTTTTCTATTACTGGGGGGAACAAATCAGAAGTTTTTCTCCCATGCTCTTAATACAATCTCAGAGGTCCGTTATATAATTCAGTTACTTTACACCTATAATATCAATTTTCCCTCGATCCTTGCACACTGCTGTCTGAATGCCGTCTCTCCATTGGCCGCGAGGGCAGCAGTTACGGCTTGTGCGAAGCAGTGTAAATAATGGGTTTCAGAGCGTGCCACTCACGAGGCATCCTGCGTGACAGCACTTTAACAGGCAGCGAGCGGGCCTGCCACAGATCAGGTATGGTACCATCTGTGGAGCGAAGTCTGTGGAGCGAAGATTAGCATAAACTGCCAGAGTGCAGAGTGGCTACTTTTTTTTTTTTTTTAAGGAGCTGTGGGTCAGCTAGGGAAAAAAAGCTCTGACGTACATAATTTTCCCACTATGGCCAACCGTGGGCATCAAACGTGCTCCTTCTATATCCCTGTTCACAATGTGTAATCGGACTTTTCATCAGCTAACTGGTTTGAAAAAGACTGATGCAAGCAATATTAGTAGCAACATTCTGATTTTGGTTTTATGATTATATATAACAAGAAATGTTATAACCTTTTGATAACCTATAATCAAAATTTTAGTCATGATCCAAAATATTTATCTTAAATTGGACGCAGCATGCCAACTTTTAAATGAAGCTTAATTGTTGTTTTTCTGAGATCCTGAATTATCTAACTGATTATTATTGTTATTAAGACCAGACAGAGGAAACATGAAAAAGAAGAAAAAAAACCACACAGGCACAGGAGGAGGCAAAGAAGGTACAAAGTGAGAGGAGCTGAATGAAGGTGATGGAAAGGAAAGTATAGCGATGGGCTTGGGGAGGGATGGAGGGAAATAGAGAGGGTGAAAAGGCGAGGAGCCGAAAGAAAAGGGTGAGAAGAATGAGAGAGCGCGAGCATGACAATGACAGAGTGAGCGAGCGAGGGAGTGTGAATGAAAGGCCGACAGAAAGGGACGAATCCATGTGGAACACAAAAGGAGAGACACTGCCACCTCTCTCACTGTGCGCCTGTATCTCTCACTCTCGCTGCTTTTCGTATTTTTATACTGCTCTCTTTCTTTCACTTTTCTTTTTTGTTTTAAATCTCCATCTCCTCCTTGTTTTGTGCCACCTCCCTTCCCCAACTCCCACGTACTTTTTCTTCCTTCGCCCATCTCTTAGGCTCCTCGTCTTGGTACCCCCTCTTATCATGTGTTCCTACGAACACACCCAACATTAAAACATCTAAATTTGAGGAGCCACTGTTTTTTCTTTTATCTTTGACACTAACGTAGTGTTTGTGCCACAGTGAAAAATAGCTTTTACTGTGCAGAAAGATGTACTTGAAAATGTGAGCCTCAAATTTGAACTGAGTTTAGATAAACACTAAAAGTCTGAAAACTCTGAAATCATAGTCTAGTTTACAGGTGGCATCCATAAAGTACCGTATTTTCCACACTAAAAATCCTTTAATTTTACCAAAATGTGTCAGTGCGCCTTATGTATGAATTCTGGTTGTGTTTACTGACCTTGAACCGATTTCATGTGGTACATGGAGCTCAAAAATCTGTCAAAAAATGTTTTAGTACGACTTTGGTAAGCTCCGAAGCCGCACCGCTTCATGGATTGTCAGAGCATTATGGCTACCGTAGTCAGGAGCCTCGCGGAGTAATCTGGGTCCAAAACTCCGCTTCAGGTCCCAAAGTCAAACAAACACTAAGGCACACTGAGTTTCAAACTGTCTATACTCTTTTATTTTTAATATAATAACCAGTGTTGTTGCTTTAACAGGTGTAACAATTAAGTTTAACAATTACATTTAATGGAGTCAAAAGTTAGCAGGAAGTTAGCTCGCTGCTTTTGCTAGTTACCTAAACATGATATACTATGTTCTTACTGAGAGAATTCTGAAAAAAAATTAAAAGTACAGCTCTACTATCACTTCCAACATAAATGAAGACAGAAAACAACACAGCGGTGATGTTTGTAGGGTTACTGAAGTTGAACTAGCTGGTATATAATGCTGTGCTACGTGATCACTAGCGACACAGCTATGTTAGCATAACATAAACACAGTGAAGCTAGCGGATGAACGCTAACTTTTTTCCCACTCGACAAAGGTTCCCGATGGTTTTCGACAAATGCAGTCGCATGGAAAGATGCTGTAAATGGACCAAACTTCAATCACAAGAACAACTGAGATAATCCATCCATATTACGAGGTTAGTTATTAATGTAAGATAACCTTTAGTCCCACATGTGGGAAATTTGTTTTGTTACAGCAGAAAGTGGACAGTGCAAAGTTACATAGCAAAAATTATAAGGCGTTTAATGCGCCTTATAATCAGGTGCGCCTTATGGTCTGAAAAACACGGTAAGTAGTTCCTGCTTTTTTCTGTTATTCAACATAAGAAATGAAAGAATTATTTATTAAAACAACTACAGATTGATGCGACGGCAGTGTTTAAAATCAGCACAGGTGATGACAGTGAGTTGGACGGGTCTTTGAGGATTAACAGGCTGTAACTCAAAGCAATAACTTTTGTTTTTAGTTAACTGCTAGCCAAATGTTGGCTGTAACATAAAACTTTATAGTTTGACACTTACAAGAAGGAAAAGATGACGCATCAAATTCTCCTCTTTAAGCCGTCTCACACACTGGCTTTCCGAAGCATTGTGTCCCTCTCGCATTCTCCTTTTACTCATTCCCGTCCATCCCCTCCCAAACCTCTCCAGTGCAGCACATCTAATGCAAGTCTCAAACCTTCAAAGCCTCTGCTCTTCTTTGTAGTCTACAGTGAGTAAAACTTGAGCATTACGAGGAATCACACTCTTTTCCCACTCTTCCCTTCTCCTTTTCTCCGCTGCGGGGCCTGGAATCATTAGCTTGACTTTGGCCGTACAAACCTGTCGATTTGATGGAATCTGGAAAAGTCAGTTGAGGGGAATTTTAAGGGGGAAAAAAATGAGGGCTGGAGGTGATGATTGAAAAGAGAGAGAGACACATAGAGAGGTAAAAAGGGGGCAGTGAAGGGTGTAATTGGTCGAGAGAAGTCGGCCGTGGAGAGCATTGTTGGCTGCCTACTGTAGCACAATCCATCTCTCCTTATTCATACTTCAAATCTCTTTCATATTGCTGACTTTCTATTGCTACTTTAAACACTACCGTCCTCGCTCTTTGTTCCTGTATCTTCATCAGCATCACTCCATCTCATCCTTTACAATCCACACTATATACCCAAAAGTGCCTGACTTTTGTCATTTCTGCTATGATCCCCTTTTCAAGTGAAGAAAAAGAAAACGTTTATTCTTCCCTCGTCTTTTCACTCTCCTCCTCTTTTCTCCCACCCTCCTTTCCTGCTCCCCACTATTCATGACTCCTACTTGTCCCCCCTCCTCTTCCTATCCAACCCCGCCCGTCTCTCTTTTCTCCCACTCTTTCTGATGCATCTCGCTGTAGCTCCATGCTGATAAACCATGAATATCAAATACCTGTGTGATCGACGCACCCGAGGCAGCCGCAGCAAGGAGGAGGAGGAGAGGAAGGCAGGTGTGTGGAGTGTGTATGTGTGTGATGGAGAAAGCTAGTGACAGGGGGAAGACAGAGGAAGTGGATCCTGCGTGTGTGTTGGTATGATTTGTGTGTGAACAAAAAAAAAAAAAAAAGAAATGTTATCCTTCTATGATATGCTGATAGACACTTCCTTTACAGCACTATGGAGGCTGATATCCACACACAGTCACATGTTCAACTTGCAGTCCAAAACTAATCAGCTGCCCTCTTTCTAGCTCTCCCTCTCCCTCGGCCACTAGAAACCATTTATAACCTCATCCAACCCCAAGCAATTACACTAGCAGCTGCTCCCAGTCACTCTACGCCTGTGTGTGCTAGTGCGCGAGTATACTTATGTGCAAATGTGTAGTGGTGCGTGTGCATCTGAGGTGTTGCGCGTTTGTGTAAATCGTCCCATATGGCTCGTGCGTTTTGGAGTTTGCAATGTGCAAAAGTCTCTGGATAGTCTACGTAGCTGTATATTGTGTGTGTATGTGCACGTGGAATGTGCTGTATGGGTGGCTGTAGTGTGTGTGTGTGTGTGTGTGCGTGCGTGCGTGCACAGGCCAGGTGGCAGCTTGAAACATCACTTTAATTAAGCCAAAAAGCCTGTTCTGTGGTAGAATGGCCCGCTCTGATTGACTTGTATGTGTCACCAGCGGGCCGCTGCAAAACACTGAAACACCACTGTGCCTGCTGCCACCGAGCTGCAACCATTAATCACTGCTGCTATTCTCCTGTGCTAATAATGATACAAGTTATGTAACTCCAGTAATGACTTCTTGCTACATTACAGCTAAAAAAAAAACACTGAGCTGCTATTTACCTAAGGTGGCGATAACACCGATATTCAGATCAGGTACAGTAGTAAAAGCAACAGATACCCCATGAACAGAAAAAAACTCCAATTTCAAAGTACATTTTAGTATACAGGGTTGCAGTAAGTTATAAACTCTCCACCAGTTGTGACTACTCTGTATTAGATTCAAATGTATTTGACTAGAAGGACAAATATTTGTCTAAAATGCAAAACTAAGATTATTTGGGTTTTAGTTTAGTTCAATTCAATTCAATTTTATTTATATAGCGCCAGATTACAACAACAGTCGCCTCAAGGCGCTTAGTACATACAGAGAAAACCCAACAATCATATGACCCCCTATGAGCAAGCACTTTGGCGACGATGGGAAGGAAAAACTCCCTTTTAACAGGAAGAAACCTCCAACAGAACCAGGCTCAGGGAGTTAAATCTTATCTTTCAACAAAGATTTAAAGGGAAGTTTTTATGGGCATTCAGACCTCAATGCGTTAAATATTGAACTTCAGCTGCTTTCTGTGATTCACAGTTCAAAATGATCCTTATTAATCTTACACCGAGACTCAGTTCATCCTCTGTCTGAAATGTGTCATTTTTTAAAATTCACTGCAAACAGAAGGTCTGAACAGAAGGCGGCTGTCTCTTTTGAGCTCATGGATGTCCATGTCGTGGAGATACATGTTACTCGACATCAAACGGAGCCAAGAGTGCAAAATAATGAAATGAAATGTTTAGAGTAGTGACACGTCTGCGCTTTTGGCAATTACAGATCACCTGTACACCGAGTACGCTGAGCACATTTTTAAAGCTTTGGGCATATTTACGCTGCGGTACAGTGGTTGGGTGGTTAGGACCTAAGGAGCTTGGAAAGAAAAGCATCTGAACTTCTTTAAGTTTCCTTGAAGACGTTTCACCTCTCATCCGAAGAGCTTCTTCAGTTCTAAGAGCAACTGAAGACGATCCCTTCCCAGACGCCTTAACGCCCACTCACATCCTGGGCCTTTTGACCTCAGGAAATCACATGATAGGGTGGGGCTAGGTTTCACAGCGGGTTCACACGAGACTTTGGCTGACTGTGAACCACCCAACTGTTTGCACACCTTGGCTCATGTGATTAGGCGGAGGATCCCGGGGACACTCCCATAGGGCTTAAATCTGGGACTCTCCACCAGCTGCTCTTAACTGAAGAAGCTTCTCAGATGAGAAGTGAAACATCTTCAAGGAAACTTAACGAAGTCCAGGTGCTTTTTGTTCCAAGCTCCTTCGACTGCGATGACCTGGATGACTGAGAACCTTCACAGACACCGTGGTTAGGACCATCGCCTCACATTCGTAGAGTGACTGGGATAAGGAATCCACTGGTCAGCAGTGGGGCTTCCTGTGTGGAGCTTTCATGTTCTCTCGCTGGGCGCTTCAGCTTCCTGCCACAGTCCAAAGATGCGCATGTTACATTAACTAGTGATTCTAAATTTGGCATAGGTGCAAATGTGATCATCACTCTGTGTTACCCAGCCTATCACCCTCTGAAGCCTAGGATAGGCTTCGGCCTCTCCACTTTAATACACATAAATATTAGGAAAAACATAAAAAGCACCCCTATATTAAAGTCAGGCTTTGTTTTATCAGTTATGCTTGCTTTGTACAAAGATACTAGCATTTTAGACTTTAAATAAGAATACATATCACTGATATTGTCAGTCTGATCTTCCTGTAGATTTATGCTGACGTAGGCCATCAGACATGCAGCAGCAATAACCAGCCACCTAATGTGGAAAATGCTGAGCGAGGAATATCATTTCAGATCTTTTGAGATATAGATAAGCCAGTAGAGCTGACTCGTGGCTATAAACAGTGCTAAACACTGCTGTGTTCTCCAAAGGTTGAATCTGAATGCCTGCCATGGAGCCTGCTGTTATGATCCAGAAATATGTGAAATAATTTCATTAACTTCCTGGAATAAAAACTTTGGTGACTGTGCATTCTCTTACCGTTAATCATAAATGAATTACGACCACGTATTCTCCCGTTGACAGCAATTATTGCTTAACAAACAAACTGTGCACAGTTGTTTAGGTGAAGTATGGCACAATTTTTGCTATAGTTTTGCAAAATCCTCAAATGAATCCGAAAATTAAAAAATGAATAAACAAACAAACCCCGGACACGTTTCGTATTTTACTTCATGTAACGGCTGCTATATCGGCCGCTATACGTTACGAAGAAGCAGAACACAAACGCTTCGATGTATCACGCACTGACAATTTTTCCCACACCGACCTTGTTATTACGAGCTGCAAATGAAACAACATTGCATTAATGCACAGCTTCGGTTTGTCGTGCAAGTATTAGTTAAAAACCCCCAAAATAAAAACCCATCGTACACAACAGCTGCACCCCGCTGACCTTCTCACAGACATCTACAGATATACATATTTTTCTGTAAATATATGCCGTGTCATGGGCGGCCAACACACATCATATGCTGAATGCTTTATCATGCTGTGAAAAAAATCCTTCATCATTACACCAAAACGTGCTAACAAATTACCATTTCATAACAGCTTTGTGTGCAGAGAGAAAACATTCACATGTGATAGATAGCATCTTGGCACGGCGCTGCTGTAGCATTACTGCCACTCCTGCTGATGGCTTTTCAATATAGCATTGCAGTAATTTTCCATAAGCCAGTATGACTAATGGCATAAACAATGGAGCTGAATGTTCACGTTATGGGCCCATTATGAAACTATCAGAGCAGGCATGTAAAGACGGATGCCTTTGATCAGCACTCTATTGTAGCAGCCAGGTGCAGAGAAGAGGATTTAAGTCTTAAAGTGTGTCTTAAGTGTGCGTGTGTGAGGCAGAGAGAGAGAAAGAGAGAGAGCGAGGGGGGAGTAGGGAGTGAAATAAAGAAAAGCAGGAGTAACAAAGACAGAGACAGGAGACGAAACAATGAAAACTGAAGGGAAGAAAGGGGCGAGGAAGAGACAGAGACAACCCAACAAAGAATTTTGTTTTTACAGACCATTGGGAAAGCAATGGATTGCTTAAATGACTCCCAGTCTATTTGTGCAGCCACCCAAAGTATCTCATTTGCCTTTCATGCCTTTTTTCCCCCATATACAGCACATAATAGCCCACGCTGGTGATATCATGCAGCAGTTACCTCTATCAGCCAATGGTGTTTCCCGGCTGTCACAGGCTGCCGTGGATGCTAAGGGAGCAGTCAAAGTCAACAGGTTAGAACCAGAAGCCCCTTAGACGTGGACCACTTACCGAGTCCAAGACAGAAAGTTTAAAGCGACTGGACCAAATATGTAACAAGGACGGTCATGGGTGCTAATGCCATGGCTGAAGGGCTAAGAGAAACAGGAATCTCCTTAATCACTGGACATTTTCATTGCAATGAATCGAGGGCACGTTGGCTTTACCGTGTAAAAAACAAACAAACAAACAAAAAAAACATAACAAAACAACGACCAAAAGTTTTAGCCAACCTCTGCAGCACTACTGTAAAATCGTGTGCGATTTTTGGGTCATTGGACCGATTTCATAAAGCGAGTGCTTTTTCCACTTCAGCGGCTGCATTTTGTCTGCCGTGTAACCCTTGACAGAGCTCTCTCTCAAAGGATGAGTCATGCTGTGCCAGCTTCCAAAAACCCCAGCTGAGTGCCGGCAAAGCTGCGGATCTAAAAGCTGTCGACCTAGTACGTTTTCTTAGCGGGTTTTTTTTTTTAACGCTACTAACTACACTGTAGAGACGCATCAAACTTTCAAAAAGTTAAAGAAAATCGACAGATATAATTAAGCTCCCCACGCGGCGCGCTAAGCCTGCTGTTTACTTACTGCTAAAGAATCGAAAGATTTAGGTATGTTTTAATTAAATGCTTTTCAACTTTGGACAGTTGGCTGAGCAAAACTAATGATTTGAGAGTGATTTGAATTTTCACAACGTTCTGTAGCTGTTTGTATTTATGTGGTCACTTAAGAAAAATAATAAGAGAATGAAGACAATAATAACTAGCTGCTGTCCCACGGGCGCTGCTGTTATCCAGTCTTTTCCATTGGAAAGCTATCTAATACTTGAAAATGGATGTCCATTAAAAGATGTTCTCTCGGACCCACGCCCTGCGCCTCACACTAAACCCTTACACCATCACGGTGCCTCGGCTGTTGTTGCTGTTATCGGCAGTGAGATGTTTAAAATGAGGCGCCTGACAACAGATAACATCTGAAAGGCGCTGAATCCATTATGGCGGTTGATGTTCCGGGAAAGGGTAAGGAGAAGGCTCATCTGGAGGTTTGGAGTTTGGAAAGCAGGAAAGAAGGGAGGTAAAGAGAGACAAAATGTGAGCGAGAGGAGACAGCAGGAGCGTGGTGCTTTTTCTTATCCGTCTGGCTCCGATTCGCATCGATCTTTAGGGTGGGAAACATCCAAAATTGAGGAAATGGACATTATTTTCCTTCCATTAAAGATGCAAATTGCAATATTGCTACATTATATATATATATTTTAGGCTAGCATTAATTCTTATACAGATGAGAGTCAGAAAGAGACAAAACCGCATGAAACTGCTACACAAACCACATGGATTACCTAGATTGTTCTTTACATTACCGAGAAAAAGAAACATGAGTAGAAGGCAAAAGCAAAGAAATTAATTCCCAAACATTTACACTTATAGTGCACTTTTGGAAGGAGAACAGCACAATTCTTCCAAGGACGACTTACACCATTCCAACTTTGAAATGTGACATTGAAATGGCGGCAATGGGAGAGACACAGTCACGTTTATCCGCACTTATTCTAATGCTTCTGGAATGACACGCGTCATCTTTTCTGCACATGTGCACACATATGAAATGTGCCAGATGCAGTCACAACAGTCAACAACGCCCTGCCATAACGCTTCGTCACGACGAGGATCATCCCCACAGCTGGCAGGTACAACCGCCAATCAGATTAACTGGGCAATTACACTTCTAATGTGCCACGCGAAAACCTAACCAATTACCTGCACTCAGCCAGATGTAACCTGAAGGTAAGGCCAGATGTGAAGACGTGAAGTCTGTTAAATCACAAATCAAATTTGGCATGTAAATGGAGAGTTATGGAAATCTGAATAGCTTTTTAATACGAGCAGTAAAAACAGATGAGCTTTTAACAGCTGCTGCAGTAGAGAGCCTTTTTGGGTAATGTGTGCCATAAAGACCACACTGTAACAGTTGGAGACACTGTACATCCTGATGAGAGCTGATTATTCACAGAAGGTAGATTCTGAAACAGACTCCATAGGGTACAATCCCAAGATTAAGAATCTCTGTCAGACATTTATAGCACGCTATATACTTTATGTTAAGTTCCTCAATTACGGAAGCCGTTATCTATTAAAGCTGTCAAAGCGTCTGTGCACGTTTCACCGCACTGTCTGCATTTCCTCTAAACTAAACTCGGTTTGTTATTCCCCTGGCATATCGGAGCGGGTCTGCGGCAACAAGGCCAGACTGACAGCCTTATCCACAGCCAACAAATACAGCAAACTTCCACCTTCACTGGCAAGTACAGCTCTGAAGGGAGTTATGGAGCAAATTATACTGCAGCACGGCTTCAACAGCCGCATACTGATGAACCATGAAATTGTGACTTGTTACAGCAGCTCTAGCTCGAGATTCAAATTAGCGACTAACACTATAGGTAGGGTACTGACTTGCACTCTGATTAACCAGCTAGTTTAGCAGCAGAGGCTGGATGCATGCATAAGTTGGGTGATAAGAGCGGGGGGGTTAAATAAAGAGGAAGGAGTTGTTAAAGAGGAGAGGTGGAGGTTTGTTGCAGGCCGGTGTAAGGGTGGTGTCTTACCAAATCTCTGGGGATTTGCATCTGGGGCTCAGCACTCTAGAGGATGGAGGAAGGGCAGAAGAACCAAAAGTAATCAGGAAATAAAATATACGTATTTACATAAACAGTGAACATTCAAATATAACAGAAGCCAGCGATTGGGAACTAGCGGATAAAGTGATGCGGTTCAAAAAAATGCGCACGCGGGATATGAAAATGATGAATCTGAGAAAGGTGGGAAGTTTCTGTCAAGTGCCGAGACTTTGAGTATCAACCGTGGCTCGGAAACAACTGAAGCGGTTGCAAAGAAAAATTTCATATCAACGAAATGCTGTCTTTGCATCCGCACAAACATCTACAGATTCACTCTAGAGCTGCTCTTAGAGTATTTTTTTAAGCATCCAGCTGTGCCCTATCACAAGACAGGAACAAACAACCAGATTGATTTCAACACGAGAAAAACGACCTGAATAAATTCACAGCCACAATCATTACAAGTCAAATGTAGACCGAGAAATAACTCTGACACACTTTCGACTGTAAATAAAACAAAACAACAACAAATGTTGGTGAGCAACAGAATTTGGCCGAGCCCAACCCAAAAGAGGGGTTAACAAAGCATCGCCGAATGCATTCTGCACATTATTAAGTTTAGTAATCGCTTTGAAAAAGTTTGAAATTCAGCCGCGTTAGAAACCGAGACTGTAAAGGACACAGCTGCTTTTTACAATCCTGCTTCTCTCCGAGTGAAACTAAATGTGATTTTGTGCCAGATTTTTGTATCGGCGATGCAGGAATTTGAATGATAATACAGCAAATCTGAATAACATTTCCAATGTCATTGTTAGTCTGCCATTACAGTGTAAGCTCAATTTCCTATTCAGTGTATTATGTGTCATACTGTAGTTTCACATTAGTGATAAAACAGATTGTTCAGCTTAGATTAAGGGCTCTTTGTACCTGCTGCGAATTATGTCACCTGTAATAAAACAGCTGCTCGATTAATTCTTTTCATTACCCTACATTAGATGTATTATATTAGGCTTAGTAATCGCCATTTGTAAATCATAACTATGTGCCAAAAAAAAGCCCAATTTCCATTTTTTTTAAACTTAAATTACCCAAGTAATGTGTTACTATGAATTTCGAGCATCTTTCACCCTCGTGTTGTTGTTAACTGACAGACTGTTTCGTCTCTACAGGCTCTAAAACGCAGAAGAAGAAAAAAAAATATGCAGTCTAGCTTTAGATAGAGACTCAAGCTGCTCATTTTGTGCACTGGACCTCATCTCCCTCGAGTCCCATCTCAGCCCTTTCACATCGCACCCTCCACCCTCTGCAGCTGATAACCACAGATCAAATAAATCCTGCCATCTAACTACCAGCTATGCAGAGTCAGCCGGACTTAAAGCTCTGCTGTAATCTAAAGATGAGTATCGACCAGTGTGGCAGTTTGCCTCATCAAACTTCACCCATGGCGACAGCCAGCCAATAGCCTCATCTGCATCGCTCACTGTGATAATTGTCACCAATCAGCCGTTTGATTGGCACCGCTCGCTAGTGAATAGCTGTTTGTGGCTCTACTGGCTGTCGTGGCTTCTGAAGCTACAGGGAGAAATAAATTTTTGCTGCAGCAGAGCAGAGATTTAAGGCTGTCTAGTGCCATTACTCACGTTAGTAGTCAATAAGCTGTGTGTTAAAGCCAGCTAGCAGAGGTAGAGATAGCAGAGAAACCTTGACTGCTGCTGTAGAGTAAACACCAATGTGGTTTGAAGCTCACCCACAGCCTCCACTGTTCACTTCCCACACATTAAAAAAGCCACTTAATTCTCTGTGTTCTGCCATCTTGCTTTTGCCTTGGCCATTATAAGCTCTCTTCCTGATTAAAAAAAACAACAACTTTGAAGTAACGCTATACATGCGGAGCATCCTATTACATGTTTCTGCGAAGATAATTAAGTGCAACATCTGGCAGCATGTAAAAACACGAACTTCATGAACGTAAACAAACATGAAAACGGCATTAGCATCAGTATGCACGAATCACAGAGAGCGGCTTCTGCCAAGACTGAGTGACAGCAGCGGCATCCAAAAACCGCTCACAAACAGTTGTATTTCAGTTTGTAAAATGTAATGTGTGAGGACTACGCCTGATTGATATTCAAGCCAAGTGTGTTTTTCACTCTCTTGCCTGCTACCTGCCCTGCGTCTGTCTTTTCATCCACACATCCATCAATCTACCGAGTCAGCTTGGAGGCAAAACACAGTGAGAGGAGATGGAAATGCAGATGCAGAGAAGGTTACCCACCAAAAGTGAAGAAAGAAAGGGAGCTGGCGAAGCGGAATGAAAAGAGCGGGAGAGGAGGGTGATGGATAATGAAAGACTGAAGACGAAGTGAAACCGAGTGGAAGGCGGGGGTGAAAAGACAGAGCTCTACAGGTTTCCACCGAGGCTAGCCGCGACTTGCTAATAAAGAGCGGTGCGGTGATGGAGCAGGACAATCAATCTGCATGCTCGGCTAGCGTGCTGCGTTAGCTAGGAAATGAGAAGACAGCACAGCCCTCGCTGGAAGGATTAACAGGGCTTGTGACAGCACGGGAACACACATGGAAGCACTCGCACACATGTGCCAGGACACACCCATAATCTATACTTATCCATGCAGATGGGGACTGTCTCTATATATACATAAATTACATATATGTGTCATGATGAATACGTGATGTATTACAGTGGCAGGATGAAAAGCTGCAGTGATGCTTCACTGAGGTGGCGAGCAGCCAACATACCACTTCTCGGGGTAGGAAAGCGTCTTCCTGGCGTAAAACCAGCAGCCCCACGGCCCCGCCCATGGGCGTAGCTCTAAGCAAGGAGACTACCTCCTCCTGGGTCCGCCCATTCAGGTCCACACCATTCACCTGAACAGGAGACACACAGATTGGGTTAAACTCTAGATTATCTTGTAGGGATTATTATCTAGGCTTGTTTTAAGCCAAAGGTGAAACATTCAAATCGCTTAATTATGCCTGTTGGCCGTGACAGAAAAGCAGCAACACTTTACGTTTTTATCAAAGCGGCAGATGGTTCGTTTTCTAATTTGATTAGTCGATCAACCCGTCGTTTTAGCTCTAGTTCAAACAAAGTTTGAAAATGAGAAAAACACGAGGATAAAAGGATTGAAAGTTTCGCTGGAATAACCCCATACGTTCAGAGCTACACAGTGTAATCCTTTATGCAAATGGTTTGCAATGTGGGATGATGCAACTTCAAAAGCCGTTCTGTTTTTGCTGCACGAGATAGCGTGTGAAAGCTTACTCTTTGATTTAATTTCAGGATCCCCATTTCCATTTAAAACAGTTACGAGAAAGGAATTTGTTACACTTCACCAGATGGCAAGCAGCCTATATCACATATTTTAAATTGCAGTTTCTCGTGTTTTGGAACGAAATCACGATTCCTTCGTGATGCACATCTACTTTCCAGATCACACGCTCCAATCACCACCTAAGATTTTATTAAATGCCTAAATGAAAGCCTCTCCAAATACGCCTTGTAAAGTATTACCACACTTTCCCACGCTTACCTCCAGCAACCTGTCTCCTGCCTTGAGACGGCCATCTTGGATAGCGGCTCCTCTGGGCAGAATATTCTTCACGTAGATGGGTGCCGAGCCCCCAATGGGAACATCCCGTGACGTTATGCTGAAGCCGAGTCCCTCGGGGCCTGCGGGATGAGCGGGTGAATAAGTGAGGATACCAAACCCAATGAAAGAATCGGGTTTTATCTGGAGGCACATTCTCCTCTGAACCGCTGGAGCTGGAGCTGGAGCTGCTAAAAATATGTTAACGTTCAACTGATAAAGCTCTCCTGTATCTGAGAGGGCAATAATATTGGCTAGTGTTTTGGGAGACATTTGGCTGAGAGTCAAGTGGGTTCGTTCATTAGTGGTAAAGGGCTGGTATGAATATAGTTGTCCCACCCGAGGGGAACACTTGACCCATTAACAATGAGTACCTCATCTCTTTTAATAGAGAACACTCCTAACCAGTTGTTCCAGCACCATCATACAGTAAAAAGTGGCCCAACTTATCTGAATTAAAGAGCGCCCCCCCCTAGATGTCAGAGGAAATAACCGTAATCCACATTAATGAGTGAGGTCGTTTTTTAGCCACTGTGAATTTACTATTGCAATATCGTGACCCGTCTGATTCTGTCTGATCCAGCTCAGCATGCAGCTGGCTGAATGATTACATCATACTTTCAGGAAATATTCAGCAGCCTATCACTGGAAAAATAAACAGAGGCAATATAATCAGCGTTACATTGACAACCGGTGCTCTAAATGTAATAATAAATGTCTCTAACAGCATCATTTATGAAATCTGAGCTCTGTGTTTTGAGAAGAATACACCAACGACTCTCTCCTGTCCCTCGTGACCCGGCCTTTAAGGCGCACGGTACCCTGAGATGCTGTTGATCTACATGTGCTCATTAACCTATGTTTCTGTGGGCGGATTGCATTTGGCTTGTGTACGTTTGTAAGTTTTGCCTGCACCCTCGTACGAGTGCATCATTATGAACCATTAGGAACGCAGGTCTCCGGCTCATATTATCCATATTCCTAGCAGACAAACAAACAATATCCTATTATTGGGCAAACTGAAGTTGCTGGAAATGAAGAGAAATCCTCTACCCTGTCAGCACAGCACTTAAGTAGGTTTGTGGTGAATAATTAAAGCAGTTTGTACATTGCAGGGCAATGTGACTGCATGCTTTTAAAGTCTTAGTTTGAACCAGTCAATAATTACACGCAATTATGTTGTGCCAATAAGAAAGTTCAGCCTGAAGAAATGTAATAGTTTTGCTTGATTTTTAATTGGAGCCAGAAATTTAAAAAACAACCTGGGTCAAAAAAACATAACACATATTAGGGAGGGTTTTTTTTTTTTTTTTTTGCAAATGCAATGCAATAAAC
>VUQR01023824.1:15289-38567 GCA_015108515.1 Hemichromis elongatus | reverse complement strand
GCCACACTTTGCAAACCACACGATCCAGACGTCGCCCATTCCCGTTGCTGGGAGGGGGCCGAGCGAGCAAAGCAAAGGATAGAAGCATTAATAATTCAGGGCCGAGTTGGGGGGTTAATGGCTAGCAGGCAGACAGGCAGGTACGAGGGCCGGCGGCCGATGTGTTTTCCAGCCGAGTCATTGTTTGTTTCCTGGATGTGGAAAAGTAGAGGCAGGCAGGCAGTTTTCAGGCCCGGGGGCTCATTAAAGATTAATAGGAGAATCCATTGGGGCCTGTCCTTTCTATCTCTCAGACTAAATGAAGTGGTCTGCACCTAGTGCGTATGCATGGGAGAGAGACTGAGTGGAGTATTGGTGCACTTTAATGAAGTGTTGCCCACTCCCCTGCACTCCCCTGTCCTGCCACTTTGACCATACTGTCACTTAAGAACTGATGCGAGTGCACACACAAACACACACATACGCAGACAGATGGAGGAGTGTTATTTGCAGAAATGAGTACAACTTTTCTGAAGACGCTGACACAAATCTGCCGAGACCAAATGCAAACATTTTGACGTGGAAGGAATGCTAAATGCGACGGCGAGCGTAAATGTTTAAACTCGGTAACAGCCGTAGTTACAGTCGTTTGTGGCGTCGTACCTGGATCCTTTCATTTCTTTGAAACTCGCATTAAAATTTTAAAACCCCGATCCGTTTAAATATGAATGATTGCGTCTCCGGAGTACGGAAAGTTTTTGATCATTAGGTTTGATGTTAAAGCTGCCCTTCATAGTGACAACCTCTGAGAAAGACTTCACAGGAAGTGCTTTGAACTGGTGCAGCGGCGAGAAGCGCTGATTTGCTTTGTCAAGCTGACTGTTAGCAGTGCCAATTAAGTCAAGTCAAAGTTTAAAAAAATAAATAAAAAATCATACAAAGCTGTGCCTCAAATAAAAATCAATCTCTGCAAAATGCTGCATTTTTTTTTTTTTTTAAATCAGTAAAAGTAAACTGCAGGTTTAGGAATAATGAAATTGTCTTTATGATGACCTTTAGCAAAGTATAAATACAGCTTTATGCGCACACAGGCAGGCTTATCTGTTCTTAGCAATTTAGTTTTTAGATTTTAAAAAAGGATAATTAAAGAAAAGTTGCAGATTTTAGACTACTTCGGGCCGCCTGTGTTCAGTTGCAACCACTGGACAACATCCACTGACCCGTCACCTTAGGTACTCCAATACGATTAATGTTACATACTGGCCACTGTGCAGTTAATATGCAATTTTACTTAATAAAGTTCAAATGGAAACTACTTACAATCTAAAAAGTCAACAATCACAATATAAATATATCACAAAACACAGCACATTTTTATTTTCAGTTTCATTATTAAACAAAGTCATTAATCTTTACTTTTAAAAATGCTCAAAAATGAATGGTGCTCATTATTGGGTGTTCTTATTCCTCCTATTATTTTTGTACTTTTGTATCAGGACAATTTTCACTATTTTATTTCATTAGAATTAGAATTAAACTTTATTGTCATTGCACATGTCACAAGTACAAGTCAACCAGAAAGTGCTTTAGCAATAATATAGCTACATTACAGAATATGGATCTATTATAGATATGTTACAATGTACATGGTATGAAGGTATGTTATGAATATACTATAAGAATGTACTGGCTATAGCTGTAGTGAGTGTACACGCTATGTACAGGCTATTAGTTTTATGAACAGTTGTAAAACTATAATTATTATTACTACTACTATTATTATAATAATAAACATACAGTCATATTGTGCAGTGCTACTACTGCAATGAACTTTCCTTCGAATAAATAGATGAAAACTTGCTTCTTGATAAAGCTAGAATAAGCAATGCTACATTAAAGCACAAGCACACAAACATTTATCTGTGTTAACTGGTATCTGTGTCCTCTCCAGCAGAACCACATATGTTCACAACCGGATAAAACCCTGAACTAAACACTATAAATTAGCCTTAACCTTTAACCTCTAACCTGAAAACCAGCGTACACCATCTGTGTCTGACAGACAGATGAAAGTTAAAGGTGGACTTCAAATAAAGCTCTGGACCATCTTTGCAGCATAGTGTTTGGTCTTCTGGGAGTTCAACACGCCTGCTGTACGCTTTCAAGTCCCCCCCCCCTCATGGAAAAATCCTATAACGTTGCAGATGATGATGTGATAGACTTTAAAACAGAGAACTGGTTTGTTAGCATTAGCACTTTGCCTTAAATAACTAAAGCAGAGCAACTCACAGACAAGCCCAAACTGCTTCAATACAATGAGAAACTTCCCTTAAAGACCGACAATAACAACAACACCACAAAACCACTAATAGTTTCTGGGCCAGTGGCTATGTGACCCTTTCGGGAAGAAATAAAAACAACAACAACAACAACAAAAATCGAATTTCTGGGCGAGTTAGACAACAAATACAGACAGCTTCAGATTTTCCCCAGAACATTTACTGAAAGCACACAAAAGGTTCATTAGAGGCCACCTGAATGGACTCAGACATTTCATTATGCCACGGGATGTCATGATCAAACATCGCTGCACATGACCTTCGATGTCTTATTCATCGAGGGCAGAGATGAGGCGGACACCCAGCTAAGAGGATAAAAATAGCAAGTAGTAAAATAATACAAGTCTATCTCAGGTTCAGCTTGTTAAGAATTTCAGCTTTACTGGCTTTGAACATTTGATGCAGGATCAAATACACCTCGTGTCCCTGATAAGTTTGATATTGCGCTGCACAAGACAGTCCAATCCATCCTGACACGGAGACGTAGAATGAATGCTGATGCTTGTCTCCGTGCAAGACCACAATGCATCATTAAAAGCAAGCTTTCAATTACAGATCCCTGCACTAATTCAATTAGTCTCCTTTGAAGACACTTTGATAATGGGATCCAGGCGGGCGGACGGCATCGTCAATAACTCGAGGATTTATTGAGCCAAGGGGACGTTATCAGAGTTTATATCATCCTGGCAGCCTGTCGGGGTGTTACACAAGGAGAGGGGAACGCTACGTGTCCACGGGAATTGTGTGGTTTTGCATGAAGGGCATAATGAAAAAAGAGAAGAAGAAAATGTAGAAGACAGAAAATTTCAAAAGAAAACATGTGATTTTGAATGCATTATACTTTCAAGTATATGCATCTTTATAGTGTCACTTCTATTCAATCCTGGCAAAGAGACGGATTTGAATATTTTTCTCTCTCTTAAACAAGTCCTAAACAATTTGCTGTAAGAGACATATCCTGTATTGTGACATGGCTGAATAGTTCCTCCAGTGAAAGAGGAGAAAATGTTCTCCTGTTCTGGTGAGTGGTGCTTGTTAAAAATGGAATAACAATATTTTATTGTGTTGTTGTGCTGAATTACAATGAGTGTGAAAAAAACCCATCTGCCGATCTTAACTGGTCCGCCTAAACTTTTTAAAGCTTGTTTTGCCTGATCGTTTAAACATATATGAACAAAGTCGACCTTAACGTCAATCAGTTGAGTTCCTTCGGTCTCAGCCCATTTCAACTGCTTCGGGACCCTTAAACTGGTTTATGGCGTCATGCTATCTGACCATAGATCCATGTTGCCATTGGGAGGTCACCCATTGGTTTTTGAAGTCCTGCTTTGAAGCCTCGGTTTGGTGTGTTGAGCTTTTTTTTTAAAAAATGTTTACAGCCTGGGTGGAGGGCAAAGTGCATCGATACACTGTATTGGTCTAACGTACAGAAAACAGACACTAGCTTGTTTCTTGCTAAGCAGCATACAAATAAAATCCTATATGTTCTACTTTTACTGGATGAATATAGACTTGGTCAGGCTGTTGTCAGATAATTGCATTTAAATGTATCCTTATAACACAAACACCACATGCATCGTTGTTTGCCCAGTACAATGACTCTAATTAGCTGAGCAGAAAGCTAGCCGCATGTGTTAGCATCCACCTGTCCACTTCCTATAGCTAGCTATGTTTTTGTATCAGACTGTAACATGTTTATTTTAGTTCTGCTCTTGCGAATCTACGCAGATCATCTTGGTTTTGTAGCCAGCCTCGTGTGGCCTTTAGAGGAACTGCAGGGGGGTTTTTTTTGCACTTTTTCAGCCCCAGTGGTTGCTTTTGTTTAACATATTGGGAACCTAATTTATTTACAAATAAATTGTGAGTAACACACTGATATTTTAATAGTGTGCCTCTGACTCTGTGGCGCCTTTTCCATTTTATGTCAAAGGGAGGTAAAAGAAGAAAACAAAAACTTAACTGTCCTGGACCTTAGTCAAGTTTACAGTGTTATCCAACACCAGGATGAACTAGACCACATATTGTAAACCAGGCCTCACATTAAAGTTCAGGGTTCAGTGTTAATAAGACGAAATCGGTTGCATTTCTTTGTCTGTCCGTTATCTCTGGGTTCTGGGTTCTGTGTCTGTTTTCGATGGCTCTGGATTATTTTGTAGTTACTCAGTCCCAGCCAGCTTTCCTTCGTTGCCACACATCCCAATCAGTTTGATTGATCTGCGTAGTTCTCTCATCGGCCCAAATGAAAGCAGTTAACTTCTGTCCAATAGCAACAATACGTCCGTTTATCAGATGTGTGGACATTATCTTCCGCACATCCTTGTACTGCCACAGCTTTACGATGGCAGGACATTAAGTCAAGCTGTTGGGTTTCAGGCTTGGTTAGGGGATTGGGGGCAGCCCTACTACATATTCCAGCTCAAAAACAGCACATACAGGGACCGATATTTCTCCAGAAAACTCGGCATGCACCCGAAATGGATCCTCATAATAGGCTGCATCGGTCTGCTCACTTGCCATCACTCACAATCCACAGAGTCACCTTCTCTCTTCCTCTTAACGCCTCTTTATAAGGGCCTGCTGATACAGCGCACGTCCAAAAACACTCTCTTGTGAAGGTCGTTTGCACCGTCTCCGATTGTGACCCTTATCAAAGAGGCTACTTTTCCCTTTCTTCAATGCAAAAGGGCATCGCCGTGCAAATATAAGTGTTTCTTTGAATGCAGAGGTCATCCTCATCAACTCTCCTACCTGATGTCTCCCGATGAGCTCGATGAGGAGGGGCAGGTTTCACGGACTAAATGATTTCTTGAGGCCACTCAGCAGAATAGTCATTCTTCTCATTTCTTCTCCATATGTATATGTTTTTTTTTAAATTATCCTGTACTTTTCTTCTGATTTATTTCTTCTCGCACGTCTCACAGGGCTGCGTTGTAAGCCCTTTATTTAGACAGCTAAATAAAACATTAAAAACTGAACCCCCTCCTTGATCTTACTTGATCCTCCGGAAGAATGTTTATTATTTTCACTCTTAATGTTTTCATCTTTCCTGATGGCAGGATATTTTCTTCTTTCTCCTGGAAGGAAATCTTCCCATTTTTTTATAATTTATTTTTTCCCCTCCTCCCTCCGCTGCGCTGTGTGCCTCCTGTAACCTCGAGATAGTCATAACATTTTTTATAACTTTGCCTCTCTATACGACCACAGTGGATTTCAGATCAAACAATTAAGATGTGATGGAAGTGCAGACTTTTAACTCTAATCCGAAGGGTTGAACAAAAGTATTGTGTTAACTCTTTAGGTTATTTCATTACTGCTAGTCGCTAACAGCTCTAGGTCCCCATGGCTCTGGTGGAAAGTGTTTGCAGAACAGTGGAGACTATGGTGACTGTGATTTTCTGGGTAAATGTTCAAAAAAAAAAATACATTCCAGAAAAGTTTAGGTGTCTTTGAAATTTAAAAAAAAACTAAGCAAAATGCTGACGTCCTTTCCACAGCTCCATCTCCACACATACAGCACTGTTTCTGCGACACTCCCATGTACCTCATGGAGCTACAAGAGGCAGCAGTAATATCAGCGCGCACGAAATGAGACTTCCAGCACTTCCTAAATTACCGCAGAGCCGCTGTAGCGATCCACTTAATTCAACTGCAATTTCTCCAATCCAATTCAATCAAAGTGGCTGGGGTTGGTTGAGGGGTATCAGCGCACCAAAATATGCAACGCAATTTACTCAAACATAATAGACAATGGAGGCCTCATCAGGAATCAAAGCAATTTCACAACTCACATTTTAGAAGCCGATGTCCCCCAAGAGCTCAGTCCGTCTCGTTTGAAGTAAATTTGTGGGTTGTGTTAAAAACGCTTGTATCGTGAGTCTGACTGAGGACACAGAGGAGGGCAAAGGGGGGTTTCCCCTTTAAGCCAACTTTATTCCTTTTTTCTAAAGTTATCAGATGTAGTCTAGGGGGGGGGAAAGCAGAATACGAAGGTTACAGAGAGGTGTATCAGTATTCCTCCAGAGTGAAGGGGAGATGAAGCGAGTGATGGGGCCGAGAAATGAAAAACTGCAGAATAAAAGGAACAGCAGATGGAGGGACTGACTCAAAGAGTGACAGAGAGGCAGATAGCGAGACAGACAAAAACGCTTTACACGAGGGACAGAGAGCCACGACAAAGCTCGTTCAAAGGATGACAAATGACACTTTGAAAACTCACAGCTATAAATCTGAGGGGATTCTGAGATCTTCTGACATTTTACACTTTCACACTTTTGGCTGTCAAAACAAAAAAGAAACTGAAAGTTTGAGGTTCTCCAGATGTGTCAATCATTCAAACAGGGTCTTTACAAATAGAAGAGTCGCTGGAGTGAGGTGGAAATACCACTCGGGGTTAACCATCTAATGTTTGCTAGTCTTTATCAACTTCGGCAAAGTTCCCTGTGGTGGTTGTACCTGCCATTGTCACTATTCTGAATGGTGGCGCTACATCCGCTGACACGAGCCTCACGCTCAACCTACAAACAAAGTGAAGCTACACAGGACGCAGAAACGGGAGGGAGAGCGAATGTGTTGGACTTTAAACCATATGTATCCCATATGGAGAGTAGAAATATGTGGCAACTGGAACAGATCAAGCCCACACACATTGTACTTATATAAACTTTGAAGTGCAATTCATTTCATTTAGAGAGCAAATAAAGGGGATGAGATGCACATGCGTATGTTGCAAAAACGTGGTAGATAAAAGTAGGCGCGGTGGCATTACTGAAGTTTTTGCAGTTGCGCGCGTCAGCTTCCAGAGGTTTTATCTCAGGAAGCTAATCAACACGAATTCTCAAAATAATGAGGAGTTCAAACATGTTCAGTTTAACAGAAAAAAAAACAAACAGACTCGGTCTGCTGTGTAATTCTTTTAAACTGACCTCCCCGGCTGATTAAGCTGCTGACTGATCTTTTAAAAGTCACGAAAGACCCGTCAACTTCAAATATACCGTGATTCTTTGCATAAACAGTACATACCAGCTGATTACACCGAAGCTTTCTGAGCAAGCAGCAGTCTCTGCACTAATGCAGCACGTTCAAATCTCAAGTAAGTTCAATCTCAGACAAATATCCTGACAGAGGAAGGAAGTGGTGAACAGGTTTGAAGCAATATTTACTTCCTGGGCATTTCAATGGTGTTAGCGCCACGACACGTCTGTTATGTCGGGAGTTTTCTGAAAGCCTAATGAGAAACATTCACCTGAAGACGGAACGCAGCCGGAGGGGCGAGGGTACGGGGAATGTTTTAGCGCGTGAGGAGTGCGTATCATTTATAACTAAAATAATCAAATAATGAACCCAAGTACTTCCTGATGTTACAACGTCAACCTTTTAGCTGGCACACTAACAAAGACACAAACAGCATTTTCTTTATAGAGCTTACGTCAAACTTGCAGAGGTTTTTTTTTTTCCTCTGTTGTGCTTTCATCAGAGGTCTTAGAACCACCGCAGGTCTAATCTTGGTGGTGTATTCACCATACGCCCTTACAACAGAGGTGACCGGCGTGGGCTGTGGCCAGTCACACAGCTTGTTATGTGATGCACCATTTACCAAGATGACACTCCCGATAGAGCCGCTGCTATAGAGCACAATAACAGGTAAAGCTGACCAAACTACCCCTCTGCGAGGAAGGGAGCTATAGATAATAGTGACAAGAAACACACACACACACACACAGCGGTGGAGATGTCAGATTGAAAGCCATTATTCTGACTGACTCAAACTGTAATGGCTGCTGCTGAGAAGAGCGTGTCTATATAAACAACTCGAGGGGAGAAAAAAACCCAAAATCTCTCTCTATTGTCTCCCTCTGGCTTTTCCCTTCCTGCAGCAATGCTTTCTGTACCTTCAGCAGAACGTCTGTAACTCTCACAGCTCTGTTAATGAGAAAAAAACTTCTTTACGCGAGCTATGACCTAACATAGCTCACAAGTCAAAAACAACGACATTTTAGTATATAAGAGTGTTTATTCTTACCATTTAAATTCAGGGAACTGTGATGTCAAATTTCAGTTTGAAGAATTTAATAATATTTTTTTCTTACATTTTAGAAAAATCCACTTAGGGCTTACAGCATGTGAAGTATTTGACATTTTTTGGTCCTATCAACTGATGATTTGCTTTTATTCTAAAGTTTTCGTGCATGTTTTGGATCCTAACCAATTAAAATTCTTTTGTTTTGCAAATGAGTGCAAAATTAATTAATTTGTAGTCAACTAGCGACTCACTCTGGAGGCTTAAAAAAAAAAAAAGTTTCATCTATATTCACCATTCACCAAATGCATTTTGAAACAAAGTGCATTATCAGACTTAAACATTACCTGCACAAATCCGCTTGCAGCTTTTGAGATCAGCTGTTTTGGATGTGCAACTTGTCGTCCTTATTTCAGAACAATCTGCCCGAATCTTCAGTGGGCAGGTTTCATTTCCAGAGCACAAACGGACCTCAATAATCAGCTCTATCCCTCTTTTGTCAGATCTCCGATTCTCCTCTGATAACAGCTGGCACCTGCTGTTGTCACCCTTCTCGTCTGTCTTTGATCGTTTTATAGACCGCCGATAAACTCGCTTGCTCACGGAGCCCGTAGAGCGCTGCAGATTTACAAAACTGAGATTCTTATCTTGGATTTCAGTCCCTGCTGTATGTGTTTCTGACTCTTCCTGAACATCAACAAGCAACAGGTGGATTAAGTTTTGAGAAAGAGCTACCATCTGTCCAACCAGCGCAGGTCTCTTTTAGGTGTAATTACTTCTCGGTAGCAGGTGAGCAACATGGAATTACATGCTTGTGTGTGTGTGTCTGCAGTGTCCTGACAGCAGCTTGCAGCCTAAGATGGAGCTCCCTTTGGGAAAACTGTGTACCCACAAGAGGGGGAGAGCTGTCTTTCATCTCTCCTCCGTCTCTCTGTTCCGGCTCTCTGCCTGTGTCCCTCCCGGCTGGAAAAGATCTGGGCTCCCACAGCTCTCTGTCATATTAAAACCAAAAGATCAAAGGTGATGAGGAGTGGAGGACCAAAGAACAGACAGAAAGAAAAGAGAAACGAGAGGAATCAAAACAAAGGGGTTGATGTGAGGACGGGATATAAAGAGCAAAGAGAAGATGAGGATCAATAGAGAGAGAGATGAGGAGCGCGAGATATGAGAAAAGAAAGATGAAGTGAAATGGAAAGTTTTTTTTGGAGTTATGATGTATCGCTCTAAAAAAAGCTGACGCTAATTCTACTCTCCTAAATGTCTTCCTGATTGAAGCAGAGGAAGAAAAGAAAAAAAAAGGGAGGGGGGCGTTTAAGCAAGAATTTGTTCAATCAACAGCGGCGGAAGCATATGTCAAATAAACAATGATGAATATGTGAGATTGGATTTCACATGTGGAGACGTCTGTAAATGAAGGACGGAGACATGCAAGTCAAACACAGGCAGTTATTCCAGGTGGCTTTAAGGCTGCAGGCGTGATGTCCTCGTCCTTCAGTCATGTGTGAAACAGTTACAGTAACCCTCTTATTAATTACAGCAGCAACATTAACTCCTCAGAGGCCTTTAGACATACAGGGAAAAGAAAAAATGAAGCCATCTCTCTCTCTGTATATGAGTATAATTAATAAAAACAACTCCTCCCACAGAACAGGAAACAAATACTACCTAAAAATTAACAACCACGCTGTTTAAACGTACTAATGCGCTAGCCGGTCAAAACCAGCAGATCAGTCCTTTCAAGGTCACTTTGATCATGTGTGGCTAAGCACATAAACATCTCAGACTTCATTCTCACAGTTCAAGTTTAAAGTTGAAACATGAGCTGCAGAAAGGCCAACTTTAGCTCTATGGGAAAAATACAGGCCTTTTTTTTTTTTAATTCAGTGAGCACATGTGATCTGGCATCGGGACTGGTGGGCCAGTGCAATGCTGGCTTGAATAGCATTATTCTGCTTTTAACCTTACGATCATAGAGATGGACGATAAATGACTGCCAGTATGTTAACACTTCTAGCTCATGGAGATATTCCATATACTTCCTGGATCATGTTTCAACTTCTCACAGTGTAAAAAGAGCCTCCTGTATTTTTATTTTTTTATTTTTTTAATCAGACATAGCCAATCTTGTCACAATACCAGATTACTAGATATAAATGAATCAAATCTTTTGTTCACAAGTATGTAAAGTAAAAAGGAGGAGGTGGTGACAATTAGGTATGGAGATATGTCCTTAGAACACGTGACATATTACCCTCTGTCATTAGTTGGAATGACATGATTGACAATATGTCAAGTAATTGACATATTTCTTATCTTTATCTCTTAAAAACCTTTACCCTCAGTGTGCATTTTGATTTATATTTGTATGATTTGTAAGATTTCCACCAGATATGCACTCAGACATAGTGCATATGTGCAAATGGCAAATAAAAGGTTTCTTTTTCATCTTATCTAACAAAAATTAAGCCAAAATGAAGATGCAGCGTGTGAAAAACAAAGTACCCTCCATGATTTACAACTTGCAGAAATCCCCTTTAGCAGCAATTAAAGTAAGCATCTCTATGCTCTCTATTCATATTATTGGATGAATTTTGGCTCTTCCCACTCTTCTGTACAACCTCGCTTCAGTTAATTGAGATTTTTTATGCACAGATCAGGTTGACGTCTGGATTTTGACTGGGTCATTCACTTGATTCTGTCCCCCCCCACGTCATTCTGCTGTAGATCTGCTGGTGTGCATGGGATCCTTGTCCTGCTGCATGAAACACTCTGTCAGACAGATCGAGTCTTTGGCACACAGAAGTGGTCACGGTCATCTCAATGACCGCAGGCCGCCCAGGTCCTATGGCTGCAAAGCAAGCCAAAATCCTCAGCCCTCCGCCGCCACGCCCGACAGTTGAATGTGTGGCCGTTTGTGCTGATGTGCTGTGTTTGGTTTTTCACCAAACGGGGTGCTGTGCTCTACTTTGCTCTCATCATATCTTATGACAAGTTTAGATGCAACTTTGCAAACCTAAGAAATCTGCCATGTTCTTTTCAGGGAGAATGAATCCTTAATGTTTAATGTGTTGACCGAGGCTGAGATATAGCTCTTGGCTTTTTGGGGGTTTTTTCCCCGTGTTTGCTGAACATGCACAGTTTGACCTTGGGGTGAATTTGGTGGGGCAACCACTCCTGGGAAGACTGGCAGCTGTCTCAGATGTTTTCCTCTAGCGGATCATCTCTCACACTTTAGAATGACGCACTTCAAATAGTTTGAAAACGTTCTTACAACCCTTCCCAGACTGATGCGAAGCAACAATTGCTTCTTTAAGATCATTGCTGATGTCACTGTGTTCACACTTGAAGGCTCCAGTCCAGCAAACAGTCACAAGTCCTGCTTTTTTTTTCCTGCTCACACTTGCTGATGATCAATGAATTAAACAGCTCTGCTTAGCGGCACCTGGCTGCTACTTACCTTCTTAATTCCTATGCAAGCAGGAAGAGTGTACTCAGCCAAAATGCAGAATCAGTGAAAGAAAAACTGAGTTTTTGTTAAATGAATAACAAAACAGTGCAAAAATTCACCTGAGGTTGTATTTATGTCACCATTAAAAACTGACGACGACCAGATTATTTCCCATGATGTCCTAATACATAAAATGTTACAACTGAAAGAGCGTGCACTTTCTTTTTAACATATACTATGCTAGTACTCTTTACAAGTGTTAATGAAGCCTAGAAAGTCCTAGAAAAAGCATAGTTTTATCTGTGATGTTGAGTTGTTTTTTTTTTAAATTAGCAACACTAGAAGTTAAAAGGAAAAATGTATAAATGACAGTATGCTGTGTCAGGTGTATGTCACGTCTGACAAGTGGACATCAAAGCTAATGAGCACAAATGTCAAGATGAGACAAAGAAAGGAAAACTGATTAAATGGAAAGAAGACTGTGTGTAATTACCTACAGTGTGTATGAAGCTGAAAGAGTGGCACAAAGAAAGACAGGAGGGTTATGATGTAGAGGAAGGAATAACAAAGTTCAAATTAAAATAATACCATTGGAAAATGCAGAAGAAAAAGAGATTAGAGGCTCATTATAACAAGGTGACAGCAGATTAACACCGTTCACACATCTGCAAACACACACCTACAGCATTTATCGGTACACTCATTTACACCACACCAACATATTGTACAAAAACAGAAGCAAACGCCTTCAATCTAAGCTCCACAGCAGCACCTACTGGTCGCTCGTACAGAATCTGCACTGATCGTACTGCTTTCACCCATCACTGTCATCTGTCTTATTAACACACACACACACACACACACACACACTCTATAGTATGCACTCGCAAATCTCCTGAACCATCACACAGAAAATGATATGTACACCACACAGCTGCACGAATGAAAAAAAAACAACAACAAAATAAAATCATATACACAGAGACAAAACTTGAACACGCAGGTTTCGGTGCACATTACGCATGCACATACGAACGCAGACTCACAAAGTCTGAGGTGATTTATGACTGTACGGCTCAGGTTTGCATGATTTATCCTGCTAAAGCTGCACTGGGCACCTGAGGGACTCAACCCTCCACTACACACAATGCATGGATGCTTGTTAACAGCAAAGCAGCAGAGGAATGTGTGTTTTTGTTTAAGTGTGTTTGTCTCTGTGCTTAAACATTTTTTTGCTTTGTTGCGCACTTCGAGTGCAATTTGCTTTTATTGTGTAGGTGAGCACACAGCCTTGATCACTCTGGCTAAGGAATGCCTTGAATCCATAATAGCAGTGTAAGGTACTTCTGTGTTTTAATGAATCCTTCATGTTTATCATGTGCACGAGTCACAACATTGTGCTAGTATCTGCATGCTTGCAAAGTAGCATGTTACTCGTGTGTAGCAAAGCTCACAGCGCAGATATGCCGAGGCATTAACATTCCTGCACAGGTCCGTAGGTGTGTGAGCAGATCCACCGTCAGGATGTCTGTAACAACAACGTCCCCAGTGAGCCGTGTGAAGCCTCCATCCCACCATGAAAGATAACCTGGTCCCCCAGCAGTCTAACGGCTGAGGACGCGCAGCAGCAAAGCAAGCGCCTGTGATCGCTGCATCACATGCTGTGATACACTGAGCTGCATGCTTTATGCTACCAAGGAAAATGTATCTTTTAAAATATCTTTACATTCTGACGAAAAAATTTCAGATTTCTTTTAAAGGCTACAGCCAGTTTAATGAGATATGTACTCGAAATGTGCTAATTAGGAAAATAAATAAATGTTATTCACATTAAACCTACTTGAGTCTAGTGCCCACTGCTTAGACGCTACAATCCTCTCAGGGGCTCACTTTAAGTTGTAGTGGTGAATAAATGCAAAGCACCCAACTGTTTATAAAATATTTCTATTCCTTCACTGGTCTACAAGATCCATCTACCTGCCCTGCTGTTGTTGTTTCCTTTGGATCTTAATAACAGACTTTCTGACAATAGTGCTCTTTTGTGTCTTGTTTCTGAGGCCATGGCGGCTACAGCGTTGTCAGTAGACAGTCTGCAGCTAGCACACCTGGCGCTGCTGGAAAAAAAATCAAAAGCATTTCCTTCTGCTGTGCACTTAAAATTATTTGACTTTATTAGTCATGTGGAAAGAAGTCATGCTGTAAAACGGTAACGGTTTTAAACTAAGCCACAGTCCACCACTCTCCTAAAAAGAATAAACATTTCTAATAAGAATAAGGAGAAAGCAGATTACTCCTTCCAATCGTGGCATAAATATGCAGAAAACAACAATTAATTATAAATGTAATAAATAAATAAAATGAAAACTTTTTACAACTTCAACTAATAGAAAAAAACAAAAGCAAAAGACAATATTATGCCTGAGTTTAATGATATGTATGAGTGTTAGAAATGAGTTAAGAGAAAATACATTTCCTGCATTAATACTATGGAAGCTCCAGCTCTGGGTATCAGGAATGTCAAGGGAAGCCCTCCAGGCATATTATACATGTACAGAAAGAAGCTCACTGCCGTGCTGTGAGGAGCTCATCCCAGTTCTCAGTTATTGAATTTTTAGGTAAAAATAAAAGCATCCTTTATTTGAACTGTAAAACTGTGAGTTGCAGTTCTTTGTTTCCTTCTTTTTATCCACCAATCCAATCTTTTTTTAAAATTCCTTTGTCACTATTTATTAATTTGCTTATATTTAGTGGGCATTTAGGCAAACAAACACAGACAAATACACAGTTCTGTACCTAAACTACATACAAGTGCAGATATTAAAAAGAAAAACACCCAGTGCACCAAAAAGAAGCAGACATGCACTGACCTGCAAGTCCTCAGAGACTGCCGTCTAAGACTGACCCTGACAGGGTACAGTGTGTGTGTGTGTGTGTGTGTGTGTGTGTGTGTGTGTGTGTGTGTGTGTGTGTGTGGTGTCAAGGCTCAGTTCACTAACACTGCAGGTGGTTCAGTGGCTTTTGGTATTTCTTCTTAATTGGTTGATTTGCAACCCACTCGAAAACTGTTTGGATTTTTGACACCTGCTCACAGCTGACACACAAAAACATACATACAACACACACACAGACGCAAAGATGATGCCACAGACATGTTAATGCATAAACACACACACACACGCACAGATGCAAAGATCCATAAATGTCCTCATGACTCATGAATATACACACAAACGCAGACGGCAGCACAGTGCAGGCCTCTTTTCTCTGCATAGCCTCGGCACCTCCACCCGACTCTCATTAATACACACTCGAATGACAGCTCGCTGTTGCCATGGCGACCCCCTACCTGTTGCCAAAGGAGGCTGGTAGTTTAGGGGGCTTGTGAACGCTGCTCAAAACTATTGCAGCTCCTTTTTTTTTTCTTTTTTTTTGCCGTGTGTCAGGAAGCTGCCAGTGCAGCTCCAGGCACGCACAATTAACCACTTTGGAAAGGAGAATAGTTTCATTCATTTCAATGCAATTCAATCTGGCTCACTTCAGTGCAAAGCTATGCCCTGTTCTGTGCGTTTTGTTATGAGAGAGGCTGAATTCTCCTCAGGAGTAAAATAGGCCTACTTCAATATATGATGCCCTATTCTAATTCTTCTCTTCATTTTCGTACTCGTCTGTTCAACGTTATTCATTCCGGGAAGATAAGACGAAACTAACTTGAGGAAATTGCTTTGCTTAATTCATCATTCCGAGCTGCTCTATTCTAATTAAATCACTGCATATTCTATTCTTGCTCTGCTATTCTTCTTCGCCACACCATTCTATTTTATATTGTTAACAAAGGTTTCATACACTGCTGGAAAAAGGCTTTCTGGGCTAATTGTGCCGTGGAGAGATTCTTCTTGCTTCTCAAATAAACTGTTAAAGGAAGTTAAGGAACTATACAGAAACTGTACATCCATTAAAAATACGTGAAATGTTCCAAATCAGCACTATTAGGAGAAGATGCTTAAAAAAAAAAAAAATCAAACCCTTGCTGTAGTTTCTCCCACAAGTTTTTATCTACCAGGATTATTTCAAACTATACAATGTTTCCTATTCATCTGTATTCTGTTAAAATGTGGTGTTATTTTTTTGCATGCCTTTGCAGCCACGTTAGCCAGGGATTGCTGGGGTTAAGGGTAGGATTTAGGGTTTTAGCATCTTTATATGTAAAGTTTGCATGTTCTTGGGTCTGCGTGGGTTCTCTCTGGATACACCAGTTTCCTTCTAAAGTCCAAAGACATGCAGTTAATGGGTTTAGGTTAACTGGTGATTCTAAATTGCCCATCGGTGTCAATGTGAGTGTGAGTGGTTGTTTGTCTCGGTGTGTTAGCCCTGCGTCAGACTGGCAACCTGCCCAAGGTGCACCCTGCTGCTCGCACTACAGCAACTGGGATTGACATCAGGCCCCCCTGATACACATCTGCGTGCGCACACACACACACGCTCGTTCAGCTTAGTGAGGACCTTCATTGACAATATGTTTTCCCTAGCCCTGTACCCTAACCATTAACAATGAATGCCTAACCCTAACCCTTACCCTAAACCTAACCACTACCTAATTGTAACCCTGGCACTAAAACCATATACTGAGCCTCAAAAATGCCTTAAAATGCCTTCAAATTTGTGAGGACTGGTGTGTGTGTCCTCACAAGTAACTGTTGCAGATTTTGGTCCTCACAAATATAGCTAGACAGGAACATGCACACACACACACACACACACACACACACACACAGGGGTATAGGTTTCTGGACCTAAATGTTGTATGTTTAATTGGTAGTTAAATGTTGACCTTTTATAATATCAAAGGTCAAGCATATCCATGTTACACCTATATGGGGGTTTTTCTTGCTTCAGTACTGTGTGGGCGTGTACAAATGAATGAAAGCTAAAATCTCGGTCGCTCACTTATTTTGTTGCAGTCTTTAGGGGGGGGGGATTTTTTACCTTGATCATTGCGATTTTCAAATGGAGTCTAGTGATACGTCTTTCCTTCAGCCTGAGCAAAGGTCAATCGAAAGTCTGTTGCACTGTGTATGAAGACGGTGCTGAAAGTGACAACTGATACTTGACTATAGCAAGGTGGTCTCATTTAAAATGAAAGTAGATGCTCATATTAAGTGTCTTCAACATTTAAAATAATGATGTTGACAAGTAATCTCAGGATTCAGACTGCTCTAAATGGGTTTTTTTATACTCCTTGTTCTGGTTGACTTCATCAAGATTGGATTTTCCCTTTATCGTTTACTAGACGAGCTGCACCCTAAGCATAACACATGTTCTGTTGACTCAAATTTTCATCCAACACTTCCTGCTTTGACCTAGCTACTCTGCAGGTTTTCAAAGCTAATCAAAAATGCCTTTATTGTTGTAAATTAAAGTTAAATGCACTTAGCAACAAAGAATAGACATAAAAAAGAAATCTTTTTTGAACCCAACAGGAGGTAAAAGCACACATTCACCCCACAGAGAGCTTTCATCTACAAAGCTCAGTATGAAGCTAGTTTTTCGGTTATGCTAATGCTAACACTGTTCCACCTTGAAAGCCATGTTTTAAATGTTTCTTTTTACCTAAACAGGCAACAGACTTTTGTGCTATTTGATAATTCAGACATGATGTTTAAAGACAAAACTTCTCAGAGGTCAGAGGCTGGTTCAAAAGAGTTGCATTTCTATATAAAACAAAAAGTGTCTCCTTTTCATTCAACTTAGTGATGATCAGTGTTTCAGTCAGTCAATACAACAATAGAATAAGACAAATGAAAGCTTTTTAGACTCAATAAAGCAGCAGTAATGGTCTATAATCAAGTGTATACCAGCAGACTTTAGGTTCAAACACAAGCCATCCCACCCCCGGGTCTGGTATATCTCAAATCATTTCATTTGATTACAGTAAAAGTCCAGAACAAAATCAAGGCCTTTCTCATCATGCACTAAAGTTGCACCATCCTTCCTGGAACAAAGCAAGCTAACTGGAGCTTAAATGTGACATAACCCTGCACACAGAGGGTTTCTGTGCAGAGCTGGCCAACACCAGCAGCTCGTGAGGTCGCAAGACTGTTTGTAACACTGGGAAAAAACGGTCCAACTTTACATATGATGTAATGTAACGTTCCACTGGGTTATTTTCTGCTCGGCCACACACTCACACACCACCTGTGCACGTGCAGAGCAAGCACAAAAAGACAGGACACCATGTCAACAAGCTGTCTCTCTCCATCACAAAGAGAGAGACAGCTTTAAATAAGACAGACACACACTCCAAGGCCACACAGAACATTGTAGTTGGTCTTGTCATTGTGAGAGCTGTCAGGATGAGCATATGGTTGGGGGACACGTGCTCAAGCGTGCATGTGTGTGACTTTAGGAGGGCAGATGGCTTTCAGCAGGTCATTAATACCGACTACACATCCTGCAGTTATTCCATCACTTAATCCCCTTCAAACTAAAACCTGTCGTAAGGCGGAAGGAGGAAAACAGCGCAGCCCCACACTAATAAATGGTGACAACTTGTTGCACATTTAACCCATCTGCAGACAACCCAGTTTACGAAAGACCTTATATAACAACAAAGGAAGCAACCACTTTGTAGAGAATCTAAGTGCTTAAGACAATAAATCAACATTATTCCATAAACAGTTTGAAACTGCTTTAAAAGCTTCTGAGAAGCAGGTTAAATTGTTCTGGCTATTACAAAACGAGCACCAGGAAATTAGGACATATCACTTATATATCAAAGAATATTTATAATGACGTTCCACCAGAGCACAGCGTAGGCAACGTTTAGCCAATTGTAAAGCACATACGCAGGAGGAAAAGAAAGAAAAAACAAGTAAATAGTTGTGAATTTGTTACTTTTTTGTTGGGTGACACAGAAACGCTGATGATGTTAAATTTCTTCATGAGCATGAAGAAAAAGCCCGAAGAGCAATTTGGACAACTTTTCTTTATTAAAGTTAATAAAATGTAACATTTTCAATGTGGTTGGCGTTAAGAGCTGACAAACCAAGAGACACAGAATCTAAATCTATTAAACGTGAAGCATTCAAAGCCAAGATTAGCTCATCTCAGCAACTACACTTTGATGCTAGTCTTTATGATATGTTCAGTTTACACTATGCGCATTAAGGTGAAACGTTTTAATGAATGCTCAGTTTTAACAACGATTACGGATCGAAGCAGAATCGACTGCTTTGCTTTCTTACGTTTCATCTTCTGCATTACGCACTAAGTGTCACAAGAGCAACCGTCGGATCATCATTGTTTCAATAGAGGAGTCGAATTTAAACCCTAGTCATCAAAGCTAAACAGTTCTACTAGCGCAAAGCTGAAAGGCCAACCAACAGAGCACCAGCTGCTTTTTAAAAACACCCTGACGCTGTGAAACTGAAAACTGTTCATTTCTAAACCGAATACGATCCAAATGATACATGGAGATCATACCGAGTCATTAGTGTTTATCGTGATATTCTAAAACAACAACATGTTATACTTCATGGCATATGTGACCCCAGTGGGAAAAGATCCCCAACTCTGCAATGTTCTCGGGATTCGGTTAAACAAAACCATATGCACTACGGGTGCCTTTGTTATTTACCGTATCAACACTATGTTATTTCCCCATCCTCAACTGCTCGCTCGTTGTTGATTTATGGTAGAGATTTTTCACTTTTTAACCTTTCTGCAGAGATCCAAGGGGAGTGATAGAACTGGGCTCGGGCTCTGGAGTGGATCTAGGCCACTCAGACAGGCTTTCGAAGAGCTTGGGCCTGATGGGTAGTCTCAGGGCAGAACTGGCTGTAAATCTCTCAACCTGGAGAGTTGAACTTATCAGGTCTGTGCGTCATGTAAAGCCATTAAAGTCTAACAGATGCGGTGCTTTCTGCTGTACCCCATCTTCTGGAACAATTGATTAATCTTCATGTCTTCACTTTCCCCACACACTTTGGGAGCAATACACGAGGAAAACCCTGGTAGTACACTTTAGATGTTTTCCTGGGTATAAGGTTTATTGGCAGAAATAAGCTCTTACTTGTTCCTGTCTCTCCAGCCAGCGGTCCACCATGGGATGATTGGCGCTGAGCGATGACCGTGCTGTCTCTCTCTGGAACTCTCTCTGATTGGCCCAGGTCCCAGCGTCTCGTGGCAGACTGCGGTACGTGTCCATCCCTTTACCCTACAAGAAAAAAAAAAAGGTATAGGGTTTGTTTTTACTTTTAATACTGTTACCACATTTCTGAGACACATGCTGCATTTGCTTTTTGTTAGGTAAATGTTTCTTTTCTTACTGAAAAATGCGCATCAAGCGTAAAAACCTCAACAGTAAAGCCTAATAAACCTGCAACTCATTTTAGAGGGAGACCTGACCACTTTATCGTTGAGAGCTGGTGCGTCTATATTGCTCAGTCTTCACACTGACAAATAAAAGTCGGTGGGTGTCTGCTGGGCTCAGAGCAAAAAATAAAACTTTGAACACTTTTACAGAAAGAAAAGGAGAGACAGGAGATGTTGGAAGTAAACTGAGTCTGTGTGTGGCTAAGCAGAGCTCCGAAAATATGAAAATCTCGGATGTCTAAATAGCAGAAGTGTGGCTTCTGTGGTTGAATTATAAGCCAGCTAGATACAACATGCATCACAGATGTTGCACTCTTGGTTGGTGATATGTTTAGTCACACTTATTGGGAGGTGCATCTTAAACCAGTAGTGTGGAGGTGTGTGGCTTTAGGCACTAATCGAGCAGAATGATGCAAATATACAATGTGATCAATTTCAGTTTGTAGTTTCCCAAAGAGGCATAAAGGAGCTTTTCAGAAGTTCTACTGTAACAAAAACAAGATGTTGATATATAACAGATGCAAAGCAACCTTTAGTACATTGTACTAAAAAGACAATGGCATCACTCAATTTCCTTCATTGCAATCAAGTCATTCAAAATTAGCTGGCACAAAGCCATGTCTGGCACAAAGCCATCCAAGCACCAACCTTCCTTTCCAGGCTATTTGTGCCAGACGAGTGGCGAGCTTTCAGGAAGCCAGCGGTAGTGGACCAGCGGGTTGGGTTCTTCCTTGACGGCGTCTCATCTGGTTGGACCCGTGACTCACCGCCGCTAAACGGCCCATTGACGGTCATCAGAGCGGGGTCGCTGCTGCGCCGGACGTGGAGAGGCATATCTGAGGAACAGGTCATACACCAGGGCATCAAAGCATTGTTGTACCTTTTTAGAGACCCAGAGTTATATATAAAAAAAAACAAAAAACATTGTTCCACTTTCATATCTATGTATGTAAGAAAAAGAAAAAAAAACAACAACAAAAAAACCCTCGGTTTAAAGACTAATGGCAAAGGCTGAAGAAAAAGACGGTTTGGAGATGATTGATGTAAATTTGCTGGAACAAATTTTATGTCTCAAACAATGTGGGCTAATAAAAGAAACAGATTTCATTATCATCCCATTGTGAATTAATGTGATTTATCGCCACAAGTCTAATCAGGCAGCCCTGCTGTACTGTCAGCGCATCTCACCCATAACACAGAGCAGCAGGCTGTGTGGGAACAACAATACCAGGAAGAGCCTATTGAGAAACTCCAGTGTTAGTGGATGCCTTCCATTAAAACTCTTCACTCTGTTTGAAAAGTTCCAGTGTGTAGGCGGTGGGACAAGGTCCAAATAACAACCTCCAACAGGGGCAGCGCGCACGAAAACACTGCAACCCGCGCTTGTACACAAGACACGACGCTATGACAATAAAAAATAACCTCTGGATATTTCCACAAGCTCATTTGATTAGCTGACAGAGCAGCCATCAGACCACACAGGAGACGCGGATCACAAAAGACCAGAAGTGTTTAAAAAGCTAGAGCATCGTCTCGGGACGACAACGCCGAGTGTCGTGTTCCCATGTTCTCTTCCAAAACATAGCGCTGTTTACAAGCTTTCAGATGTTTGGAGATGGTGGTGTGTGCTCACACAGGAAATGCTGTGATCTTCCCAAGGAGTGTGTGTCTGAGTCAACAGCTCTTTTTTTGTGCGTATTGTGAGACTAGATTGAGTGTGTTCATCTGTGTGTTTGTGTTAGTATGCCTGTTTATTTGTGTTTCCTGACATACTGGTGAGTTTGCACATGAGATCATCTAATACTTTTGTTTAGAGCTGAGTGCTTTCACATTAAGTGGAAGTTTGTGTGTGTGTGTGTGTGTGTGTGTGTGTACCATAAACCAACTTTGTGTAAAGAATACACATTAATGATGAGTTTTAATCTCGTATGCACACAAATCAGTGACCGGTGATGTTTATGTTTGGAAGTACTAGAGCCCACAGCTACAGCAGTTGATGAGAATGTGTAAATGTGTACGCGTACACTCATGTACTTGGCTCAGTGGTTCTTCTGGGTCATCCAGAGCGTGGGATATGAATCACGCTGAGCTGTGGGAGGCAGTGGCTCTCTGGGGGATGGAGTTCAGGAGAGGACAGAGTGCGCCCTGCCTGACAGGTCTCAACAACACCTACAGCTGAAACTGCAACTCCCAGGAGGCATTAGGACGCAAGGATGCTTCCCTCGAACTGAATCACGGTCGAGACTAATTTGTCCAGAACCCACGTCCACTGAATTTGCATTGGCGCTGTGGAAAAAAAACGCTACGTGGTTTCACGCAGTCACAATGCTTTAAACAAAGACAGGCCGCTACCCTTCTCTGTCATCGCTCATCTTAAACGCCACTGTGATCTCGCGGCACAGCTGCAGTCATTAACCTTTTGTTCATCTCGTCAGACGTAGTGATCATAAAACAATTATTCTAACTACAGCACAACAGCTTGGTTAATGAGTGCCAGTTAAGATACCGTTCGCAAGCTTAAATTTCACGCTACTTCAGACATCTCATAATTGAGAAAAAAGAACTGCATAATGACAGCACCTATGTCATGAACGCAGCTGCAATAAAACACAGAATAAATGACACCAAAGTCTGCATAATTCTTTGAGTACAAGACCTAATTAAATTAAATGGGGAGGCATGCAATGTCATTTAGAAATAATTGCAACACTTAAGGCATGCAGGGCAGTTCAGTAATATAAAGGGTTACTGTACCTATACGCCATGCTTTGATGTATGCATCATACATCAGACAAGGTGCTACACCCACCTTATCTTCATTACAAATAGTTCACACAAAACAAATGATGCTTCTCCGTCTACGACGCAAACTTTTACCGCCATCTATTCAGATCAGGTTGTTTTGGGGTTCTTTTCCCCATTTTCACCAGTGTAAAATCATTTTATGCCCAACTCCTGTTGTTTTGTTGATGACACGGGTCAAAGCAGCAGTCATGCCATGAGATGGCCAACCTTCACTTCGTCCCAGGCCATCTTTGATCACAAGACAAGCTGCAACAGATTTTAACCATCCCTCACTGTGCAACAAAAGACTACTGCTTTGGGGGGGGGGGGGGGAGGAAAGTA
>VUQR01023823.1:5351-21626 GCA_015108515.1 Hemichromis elongatus | reverse complement strand
TTGATGAAGACAGGCGGCTTACACCTGAGTCACCTATCCCAGAGTTTAAACTATTTTTGTCACAAGATTATGTTACAGCTACAATGGAAAGATCCTCATCACCTGATTCCCTCTGTTCAGATCTAGAATATGGATCTGTGTCTTTGGAACCATTATTCTCTGAAAACAGAGCTTCATCTCCAGATTCTGTTGATGAAGACAGGCGGTTTATACCTGAGTCACCCATCCCAGAGTTTAAACTATTTTTGTCACAAGGTTATGTTACAGCCACAACTGAAAGATCCTCATCACCTGATTCACTCTGTTCAGATCTAGAATATGGATCTGTGTGTTTGGAACCATTATTCTCTGAAAACAGAGCTTCATCTCCAGATTCTGTTGATGAAGACAGGCGGTTTATACCTGAGTCACCCATCCCAGAGTTTAAACTATTTTTGTCACAAGTTATGTTACAGCCACAACTGAAAGATCCTCATCACCTGATTCCCTCTGTTCAGATCTAGAATATGGATCTGTGTGTTTGGAGCCATTATTCTCTGAAAACAGAGCTTCATCTCCAGATTCTGTTGATGAAGACAGGCCATCTCTTTTGTCAGACAATAAGTATTTGGCTATATCATTTCACTCTGCAGTTAGACCAGCTGAAAACACTGGTTACTCTCCAATACCGACAACTGAATCAGGACCTACTGAATCAATTTCAGTTACTGATTATAAATCGCTGTTTTGTAAATCAGTGATTTTAAATTCTGAGCTTAAACAGTCAAGTGTCAAATCTCCTAAATCAGCAACCACAGATCTTACAGAGAGTGCTGATCGTGGTAAGTCTTTAAAGAAGGTTAAAGTGCCCATCTATAAACTTGTTTATGGTGCTGACCTTTGGAAGCTAAGTTCTCAAATACATGATCAACACTATGTTGGAGAGACATTTTTAAGTAAAACTGGGTTTTTTGAGTATGCTGGAACAAAAACTGAGTATGTTCTGGAGGATTCAGAGGACAGACCATTGTCACCTGATTTTAAGTCAGAAAACAGGGGTTTATTGTTGGAGGATTCACCAGAGTCTGTGAAAGGCATCTGCTCAGATTCCCCAGTTCCTCCAATTTTCCCTCCCTTTGCTAACATTTCAGAGTGTCACCCACCTTTACCAGAATCAGCTGTGTCAACTGATGGATCAGACCGTAACAAAAGCAGCCCTTCATCACATGTTTCTGTGATATCCACAGATGGAAGCATTCCATGTTTACCTGATTCACCCATACAAGACTTAGGACCTGTAATACCTGAATTGCACACAGCTACCTTTGGATATAGATCTTCCAAACCAGAGTTAATGCTTTCAGATACTGAATATGGCTTTTCAACTTCAGTGGTCTTTACAGATAAGAAAACAGACTCACCTCAATCAGTTGCTTTCAACCTTGACGACATGTTAGTAGCTGATGAAACATTTAGGGCACACCAGATGATATGTCAGTTGCATGATCCTCTTTATGTTGGAGAGAGTTTTGTAAACAGAGCTGAAATAGCTGATGATACTGGGACCAATATACAACGTATTCACCTCGATTCAGATGTGGAAGAGAGACATTTTTCTGCTTTACTTCTCGAACCTTCAGTTTCCTCAGAGTTTAGTCCTGCTGAGTCCTGCATCCATGGCAATCCAGGCTCTTCCAATTCAGAAACTGAATTGCACCCACTTTCAACAGAGTCAGTCGTGGAATATAGGTCCATGTCACCTGAAGAATTAGTGACAGAAATAAGAAGATGGTCTCCTGATTCAATGACATCAATTAATGAGTTTAGGCCTCTTTCTCCAGACTCTCCTCTCCCCCTATTTAACCCAGATATAGAAACAGCTGTTTTAATTTTTGGAAGCAGGTCATCATCACCTACATTTGTCATGTTGGACAATGACTTAGAAGTTTTGGACATGCAATTTGTTGAGGTGAAAGAGAGATCAATTACACCAGATTCTGAAAATGAATTTAGGACACTTTCTCCTGATTCCCCTATACCTGAATTCAAACATTTTATATTCCACCCCCCAAGTATTTTGAATGCTGAATGCAGGTCCACTTCAACTGAATCTGTTTGTTTTTCTGATTTAGAATTTGAAGAGGGGCTATTTGTATCAGTGACAGATGAACACCGACTTCCATCGCCTGATTCAGTAGTATCTAGAGACGAAAGCCAAACCCTGTCCCCAGATTCATCTGAACCTCAGGTCATGTCAAGAGTAGTTGAACGTTACCCATCATTTGTTAAGTTTACATCAACAGTTATGTCTGAGGTTAAGTATTCATCTTTAGGTAACCGTTTACCAGATACTGAAGATAGGCTAGTTATTGTAGAATCATTAGGATCAGAAACTGAAGAGAAACCTTTGTCACCTGACTCTAAATCAGAGTATAGAATTTCCTCACCTGTATCACTAATGTCAAATTTCATATTGTCTTCTCCAGAATCAAGTGGCTCTCTAAACAAATCCAAAAGTCATTTACCTGATTCCACTATTCCTTATGTTTATGCCAGTGGTTACAGGTTTTCATCACCTGAATCAGTAACTTCAGAAACAGAATATGCTCCTTTGATTTCACAGATGTTTGATGTTAAGGACAGACCAGAGTCCTGCCAATCAGATGTGTCTGACCCTGACCTCAGATGTTTGTCCCCTGATTCCCCTGTACCTGACTTCAGACAGGGTTTGCTAGAAACTAATGTTGAGTTCAAAGCTCATGGGTCATCATCACTTGAATCAGTGGCTTCAGAGACAGAATATGCTCCCCTGATTTTACAGATGTTTGATTTTGAGGAGAGAGAAGAATCCCGACAATCAAAGGTGTCTGACTTGGACTTTAAATACGTGTCTCCTGATTCTCTGCTACCCCAGTACACCATTAATGCTCCCACTCTGTTGGCAGTAAATTTCAGAACGCCATCACCTGGAACAGTATGTTCAGATGAGGACTTAGAGACTGATTTGTGTATCCCATGGCTTTTTGAGGATAGGGTAGAATCTCCAGATTCAACTCCATCAGAAGATAAATTTAGACCCCTTTCACCTGACTCACCCATTCAGTCACCTCGTAAGTATACTGTATCTCACAGTGGTTTAAGGTCCATGTCTCCTGAGTCAGTGGTTTCAGACCTAGAGATAGGCCTCCCAACACTTACGGAAGGTAAACCACCTTCTCCTGAATCTCTATCATCAGATAAACTTTCACCTGATTCACCTGTACCTGACTTTGTGAAAACATTCTTTAGAGTACCCAAAAATGTCTTTGTAGAAAGATCAGCATCTCATGAGTCAACAGGTTCAGACGTTGAATATATTGTTATAAGTTTAAGCTCAGTAGCTCATGACAAAAGATCCTCTTCACCTGGCTCGGTAGCATCTGGAGAAGAGTACCAAGGGCAGTCACCAGACTCGCCAATACCTGATTACACACCAAGAATGCCGGAACGTGTCATTGTAAATGTTGGGTATCGCTCATCCTCTCCTGAATCCATTGAATCAGATGTTGAGTATGCTGTGAGTGACTTTTTGTCTACAATTTTTTGTGCTGAGAACAGACCAGATTCTCCTGAATCAGTAGAATCAGAAAGAGAGGAAAGGCCACTCTCTGTTGAATCCATACCAGAATACAGACCCATGTCTCCTGGGACATTAGTGCTATTTGGAAACATTAGATCAGTATCTCCAGAATCTACTCAGTCATTTGATGAACACAAGAAGCTGTCTCCAGACTCACCACTCCCTTGGTTTACACAAAATGTTTCTGAGGCTCCAACAGCAGGAACACTTTACAGGAGCTCGTCCTCTGAATCATTATCATCATTATTTTCAGATCTGGACTGTGATCTGACATATTCTCCTTCATTTAATACAAAAATCACTACCAAGAGAGCATTGTCAACTCAGTCAGAAAGATCATATGACGAACTCCTGGAATCTGAATCACCAGTACCCGATTTCACAAAGAATTTTGTGGAAAATTTCACGTGTGTGAGAAACATGTCACCAATAGAATTTTCAGATTCTGACAGCTTATCCCATGCTTCAGTTCCATTTTGTATAGAAGAAAGAACAACATCACCTGAATCTATAGTATTAGATATGGAGGAAACACTTACATCCAGATCATCTTTAAATGAATTAAAAGACCCACCTGACACAGAAGAAAGCACTGTTTCATCCACACCCACTGACTCCAATGAATCACTAATTATGGAGTATAATCGCGCTGGTGATGCTGAGCGGTGGAGTCCAAATTCTCAAGCATGTCATCATCAGTATGCCAGAGAAACTTTTCATAGTAAAAAAATGTTTACGCAGTTTGTTGGCAGCACAATAGAGAATGAGAGAAGTGAAAAAGATCAAAATAAGCAAGATGTGACAGTCACACTACCACATTCAGAGGAGGCACGTGTATTTACCACGACAGACACAGGTGGTAGGTTCGTTTGCTCAACAGATTCACAAGTCTTACCCAAAAGACCAATTTCAGAGTCACTTCCACCAATGATTGAAAACACTTTCTCTTCACGAGCAGTTCCATACAGACAGGGAAAGTCTAGATTTGAATTACCTGAGGCAGAAACACAGGATGAAGATTCACCAGAGTCCTTAATACACCACAGATCCATGTCCCCTAAGTCAGTCATGGGGTTGGACGTAAGAGCACCATCACCAGAACCTGTGACATCAGTCAGCCAGTTTAGACCACGTTCACCAGATTCTCGCTCACCAGAATCTACAGTGGCATTGTCAGAATGTGTAAAGTTTCCCAGATCATCGCCATCGTCACCTGAAACTTTAGCATTGCATTTAGATCATATGCCACTAAATTTAGAATTTGACTTTGTAGAATTCAGACAATCATCTCTGGAAGTTCCACTGTTTGATGATCAGAATGAAACAAACAGGCCATTATCCTCTGAGTCGCTGACTGAATACATACCTGTGTCATTTGAATCTGCCATACACATGGCTGACAAAAGAGCATCGTCTCCAGAATCAATGCCAGAGTTCAATGAGAACAGGCCACTATCTCCAGACTCTCCCATCCCTCAGTTTACAGAGTTACTGGAGGTGTACAGCACTATTCATGAGTCATCATCAACTGAATCACTGAGTTCAGACTCAGAGTACGAGTTAATTGTCCAATCATCAAAAGTTGCTGGTAGTAACAGACCATCCTCACCTGAATCTGTATCATCTCTCAGTGAGTTTGAACAACTGTTACCTGACTCACCAGTGCCTGAATTTATGAGAATATTGTCGTCTTATTTTATGAATGCTACTCCAGTAGACAGATCATCTTCTCCAGTTTCTTTTTCATCAGACTCTGAGTTTGTGGCCCTGCCATTTGATTGTTGGATTAATGATATTTCGCGACCTTTGAGCCCCGAAACTGCAGAATCAGAGGAGGAATTAGACTCTGATCCATCTTCATCATTACTTATCAAAAGCTCAATAGCTATGTCACCATTATTAATTCAAATTGGGGATAAGTCTGGTGAAGAACAACCAAAGTGGCAAGAATCACAACCAGAAGTTTGGTCATACAAAGAATGGATGGAGCCTGGATCCGAGGTTGGAAGTCTCTCAACTTTACAAACCGCTGTCTGTGAGGAAGACTCGTCTCTGAAGCCATCACGAGTTAATGATGGTGAAGGAAAGCAGAAGAAGACCCAACATGTTAGTGCTGAAGAGCTAGCATCTCAAAGGGTAAGACTGAAAGCATGAACAGAGAGTAGTTAGTTTGGAATGACGTAACACTTTATGTCACTTGGACATAAAAAAGTGTAACTCTGCGTGACAAAAAAAGAAAAATACATTGCTGAACTAACAAAAAAAAGGAGTGCATTAATCCTGGGAATGTGTCTTGTGTTACTAATTATTCAGTCCGTTGTCTGATAACAGACGGATGTTTATTGAGAGGCCTTTTTTGCAGTCTGTTGCACGTTTTAGCAATAAATCTATTTTCCTAAACTGAGTAAGACTAAACTTACTTTGTTTTTACCGGATTAAAAAAATAGCCTTTCCTACATAGTGATGTCTAAAATCACCCTCTGGACATTTATAGTTAACTACTGAGGTAATGTTGAAATTTCACTTCCAGGCTCCTGAGACACTAAAGGAAACACAGCTTCAAACAGATGATGATACACAACGGAAGCTTCAGTCTACTACAACAATAACACAACATAGCAGTAACATAGGTGTGCTCTTTGGTGAAGACAAGCTGATGACATCAGTCCCTCTACAGCTACCTGAGCACAGCACATACACAACTCACAGAGCTGTTACTCCAGTTCTGCCTCAGCATGAGAAAGCTTCATTTACATCCCACGGGTACTCTGAGTGGGAGCTGCCTCTGAAGGAAGCACAATCTAGTGAGCACTTTTCACGCTCGCCAACTCAGTTTTTGGCTCATCGAGATTACCGGGCAATATTTTCAGAACATCAAACCCTGAGAGCTCCTGCATGTAGCCAAGTGTCCTTGAATGACAGGAGTCTCCTGTTGCCAGTGCTCAGCGACTCTTTCTCAGCTAAACTTGGGAGCCAAGCTCTGACTAAGAAAGACACTGAAGAGGTTTCACCAGAATTTAAGGAGCTCCTCACAGGATCTAGTGAGAAACTAGTGTCAGAATTTGAATTAGGTGATCTGAATGTCCCACTAAAGGAACACTTCAAGGCGTCTGACTCGCCACAGCAGTCCGATTCAGATGTGGAATTCTTTGACTGCAGACAAGCTTTCTCTGACTTTTCTGATCCAGAAGATGTGAAACCAGAACATGTGATTACCTATCATATCTCTGAACCCCCTTCACCAATACCGGGGAGTAGCCTTGATGCTGGCCCTCCGTGCGCTACTCAAGCAAATCAGCACTTCTTGCGGGCAGAAGATAAACATCTCTTCTCTTCCAGTAGTGAAAGTCTTTGTGAATTTGGTTATGATGCAGAGGCTTCTCGGGCGTATCAGACCGAGAGAGGCCTCCCCATACTTGAGCTCCCTTCCAGAGATCAGGCAGACTATTATGACGATGATGACTTCCTGGGACGGGTAAGATGTTCAGCATGTGCACAGTGCTGACCCTGCTGCTGCTGTGTCTGGTGAAGGCTGTGGATCTGCATTCCCAAATCAAGAGACTAAACAAACAGTTTGGAGACTAAAAGACACTGGAAACGGCTTTTGTGGGTGCATGAATATTAGTAATATTGCCAATTTAATAACACAAGCACTTCTTTCTGACCTCAGTGTGCTGTTTCTTTGTTTTTTTGCAGTATCATAAATTAAACTGTTGATGAAATGCATGAGTTATGTAAAGAATCTTCAACCGTTTTTGTGGAGACATTTTTGCCTGTTGTGGTTCACTCTGCGAAACACAATCTTTACACTTTTCAGTAACCCTGATATCGGCCAGAATTTATGTTCTGTGTTTTTTCTTCATCCCACTAATATGTACAGATGTTTGCCTTCACCCCTCCTTAAATATATGCATAAGAATTATTTTTAGCTACCAAAGATTCAGTCATATGGGGAAAATGGGACCCTATGCAGTTGCATGCATGCATTTGTTTATGCACAGCTCTCTTAAGGTAAAGAGTTGAGTTGAGTTCTGGTCTTTAGGCTAATATGAAACCTTGATTCTTTATCGTAGGTTTGCTCGGCTACTTCAGATTATGTTCTTATTGCATGACCCAATTTTGGCCAAACTTCAGCTATCAGACAGATGTACAGAAGAGGATTATGGCCGCTGAGGAAAAAAAAGAGGACGTCTTTTTAGAATAATAAGATGAATATGAGAGTTCTGAGTCCCCCATCTGTGTCTGCAGTAGTATCTACAGATGTTTGACTCTACAACACTGTGGTATACAGAATTTGACAGTCGACCCAATGACTGCACGTACCCAGGCCCTGTGGCTGCCAACCGAGTCCAACTCTAACTTCCACTAACAGTGTTTCACTTCTGAATATTTTCTCACTGTAGAACTGTTTTTACTTCAGATTGATGGACAGCAACAATTTCTGGCCAACAATCTGGGCAGTTGCTTTCATTGCTTGTGTTGCTGCACACCTGAATGCTGTAACCTGCCAAAACGTCAACGTCTGCTCACATTTGCTGCTGAGTTAATCACATGCATCTGATTAGCATCACCTACTACTGCTGCTACGTAATTCCTGTGGAAGCAGTAATGGTGTACACCGTGGCTGTAGAAGTGAAGAGAAGCAGAGGCTGCCTGTGGGACTGTACTGTGTAGGCACTGTTTAGACCTGGTATGTTGACCCATGCTGGTTATGTGCAGGAGATAGCTGAGGAGCTAGGGATGCTGTCCTCTGATAGCTCAGAGGAGGATGTACTGACCACCAGGGTGGTCCGACGCAGAGTAATCATCCAGGTAAACAAGCATGACTGTGGAGCGGTGAGGGTTTAGTGGACAGAGCTGTGGTGCTCCTTTTTCAGATGAATCCTATGTAACAAACTTGGCACAAATTAATTTTCAACGTTATATTTCAGAGAGTAGAATAGAAACTGTGGTCCTTTTATTTCACTGATTTCAGATTTACATTTTTGCTTGTTTTTATTATATTTCTACACTGTGTTCTACACACGTTGTCGTGTCACCATTAGGTTTTTTTCCTTTCGTTACTAGAAGTAAACTTTGGTGCCGTGCCCACAGTGACACTGGTATTCAGCCATCCTCGACACTGCCAATAGGATAGAATAGAATTCCTTTATTGTCACTACATGGATGTCAGTGGGATACAGAGCATCTCCTACTCAGTGTTGGAGCTGACTATTGTTCATTACTGTTGAATAACAAATATCGATTGCAAATTCTTTGATGTAAGTAACTGTCTATAGCTTGTGTGCGTAATGTGAGTGAAGGTGTGAACTGACGGCAAGCGTTTTGTGTTTCCTGCAGGCCGATCACCTGCCAGACATCCCACTGCAGACCCTGACAGAGGAGAAGTACACAGATGAAGATGGCAACATGGTAGTTAAGAAAGTGAGGAAGACTCACCTTTAAAATAATATTACGCTGAAGACCTGGTCCGCCATAAAGAAGGCTTTTACAGTAACTTTCTTCTCCAACAGGTCACGCGGAGGGTAATTCGTAAATATGTCTCTCCAGACGGCACGGAAACACAGGAAGTGACCATCGAAGGCTCTCACCAGGAGTCGATCCAGATAGAGGAGGGAGACGCTGTTTCCAAAGTGGTGAAGAGAACTGTGCTTCATAGTGAAGGGGATCAGAGAGAGGTGAGAGCCTTCTACCATCACCAGATTATTTTGTGTTACTAATCCTAATATTGTGCTCCGCTTACCGTTTCTTGCTTTCTTTTATATCTGGTAATGAGGAGAGTTATTTTGCTGCAGTCAACATTCAATCTATTTAAAGTTTTATTTCTATACTACCCGTTCACAACATCAGTTGCCTCAACCTGCTGCAACCTGTTGCAGGTGAGAGGAAAGAAGAGAGCAGAGACACAGAGCACAAGGCAAACTACAGGGAGACAGAGCCGGAGTTTAATAACTGCTAATATTAGATGCAGACGTGGTGTGTGAACACACACAGAGTGAGACTGAGCGAAGACGAAACGCTTAGGCTATCACACGAGCATCACTAAGGGATGATTCAGGGTCACCTGATCCCGCTCTACTGGCTCCACTGTAGAGGGGTCAGGTTGGCTGTAGTGGTCACCCACTAATCAGGAGGTTGGTGGTTCGATCCCCATCTGCTTCAGTCTGCATGCCAAATATCCTTGGGCAAGATTTTCACCCCACGTAAATGTTTCTGATGGTCTCTCTGATGTGAATGAAACGAGCCTGGGTGAGCCGCTGAAGCTGATGTTGGAGAAATTCCATGTCCATGTTTGATATTCTGATAATAATGAGTTCAGACTGATCCAGCTTTACACACAGGATGTTTCTAATCTCAATGATTCTTCATAAATGAATGAAGGTAGTCCTACATATTTGTTTAATGTGCACACTGAAGGACAGTCCCTTATCAAAAATGACTAAAAGACTCCTCACACTGAAACGTCAAAGTAAAACCATCCAGAGTAAATATCTAACCTTATATGGGCATGTCTTTAAGACAGTCTTCATTGTAGTTAAGTGTGCCTATGCCAAGAGGCACACTTATTACTATTCCTCAGATCTAGGACTTTTGGTGTTTATAACATTTATACTTTTTGAGCTATAACAATTTTTATGCAAGTTTTGGTCCCATTGAAATGAATGGCAAACTTCATTTGTGGAATGTTGGCTCCATCTAGTGGTCTGCTGGGAGTGGTACAGCCTCATTGTGCTCACATTGGCGCGAAATGCAAACGACAGTTTAGTGCTTTAACTCAACGTAAACGTGATGTCTTATTTTCTGTCCAGCTGACCTTTTCAGAGTCTCCAGCTCTGAGCGCCGCCACGGCGTCAGAGTTTGAAGTGGAGCCGGTGCAGGGTAGAAAGGTCAGCAAGGTCGTCAAGACGACTGTGGTGAGAGGCGAGAGGATGGAGAAGCATACGGGAGAGCCCTCACTGGCTGCAGATCTCCCTTCAGCCAGAGAGGACTTTGAGAAGGTCAGTGGGCTTTCAGCTCATGAATATTTGTTTTTAGATATCTCGACAGGGACACTTTGAAATTCGTGGTGTAACACAGAGCATTTTATCACCGTTCAGTAGCTGAGAAAACCCTTTGATCTCTGTCTTTCCTCATTCTTCCCCCTCCAGGCGATGGGTTATGCTGGAGGATTTGGAAAAGTGCTTATGCCGCATATAGTAGAGAAAGAGATTGTACAGAATGACGGCTCTGTGGTTAAAAGGTTGGACTGCATGAGTGTGTAGAAATGACCTGAAAAATACTAAACATTTCATAGAGCCCGAGCGTGCTGTGTGATTACACTGTGATTGCATGGTCCTAACCTTTACTGTTTGTGAGAAAAGACATACTTGCACAGATTTGACTCTAATTTATACGACTTCAGATGTGAGATGTGGAATGTAGCAAAATGCTGAGATGCACACACACACACACACAGATACCAAATTGTCAGACAGATATTTCAAATGATTGGCATTCTTGGTAAAAAAAAAACAATGGTGGCATTGCTGGTACAACCAGTGAGGCGTCAAAATAAAGCTTAGAGATTCATTTGAGGTTGGACGTGACAGCAAAGTTGCCTGATTTGTCTCACATATATGCAGCTAGTGATGCTCTGCTGATCTGATGCTTGTTTTACCCACATTTTATTCAGCCAGGGTAGAGAATGAGAACACGGGTTTATATGGAAGCCTAAGGCTGCAAATAGAAGAATGAACTATTCCAACTGAACTGTTGTTTTTCATTTTAGTCCGCATGATGTATGACATCATTCTTTTAAAAAGGCGTCACCACGTGTTTGATTTGGTGCCAGATTCTTGATACACCAACAAAGTATCTCCAGGACTCAAACCAGCACCCTTTTACTTCCCTATTAGATTAAACCAACAACACCGTGTGACCATTTAGGAAACAACACAGTAGTTCTGTAAAAAGTTTGTATACATGGTTGTAGAAATCTGAAATATCAGAAAAAGCACAAAAAAAACCCCATTCAACTTTCAGTCACGATGCAAAACATTTAAACAACGTCTAAAGTATCTGCGTTTACGTTCGTTTGGTCTAACCTAACTGACTCCGCTCTGTTTGCTCTGACAGAAAGGGCAAACAGCTCCAGGTGTCACAGGTAGTTTTCATGGAATTCATCTGGTGCAATACAATTAATGGAAATGAAGCGATTCATTTATTGTTCTTTATGTGGCCATAGACGGTGGACCCTGGCAGAGACCAGAGTCTGTAAACACTCGTGTGATCCTGGATGAACTACTTCTCTCATTCTCTCCTTTTTCTGCAGAAGCCAGATGCGTAATTCACGTACCCAGAAGAGGACGGTGGTGAGGGATGCTCAGGGGAAGCATGTGCACCTAGAGCGCCTGGACAACACCGCAGATGCCCTGCAGCCTGATGCACTGCAGCAGCACCTGCACCGACTGCTCCGGCGCTACTGTGAGGACACCCAGGAGGAGGAGGAGGAGGAGGAGGAGGAGGAGGACGGGGGTGAAAACCTTAAGTGAGCGGCTGCTTCCACTGATCCTCTAAAGCTTTGGTGACAGACACTCAGATCAAACTGCTCTCTTTCCCGCTGTCCCTGCTCATCACTGGAGTCGAGCTTTTTTCCTTCTTTCTTTGGTTTGTCAGATATTGGAACTGTATTTTTGTGCTTTAACAATAGATGTTCGCTCTGATTGTGACCAAAGATAGCCACCCTTCATTGTCCTGCTGATTTTTGTTTGTGTTTCACTTCCTGTGGCTGCTTTGATGTGATTTAGGTACGATGCACCAAAGGCGGATTTGAAATAAAAGGGGCATCTCAGATGTTTCACCTCACTCACCGGCCTCTTCTGGAAGAACTCTTGTGGACATTTGTACATAGGGGAGTTGACTAAAAAAAGGTCACGCTTGGACTGGAAAGAAGTCGAAATAATTCAGAGCATTTACCACATTAGCCCACCTAAACCTGCTGTACATGCACCGATCCAGCTGGAGAATGGCCGCTAACGTCAGACAGAGAAGAGAGTGAATGTGTGCGTATCATCAGAAACTCAGCCAAACATCAATCTGCCAATTTGTTTACAAAGGCTGTGTGGTCACACCTTTTGTCTTCCCACAATGCACCTGCCCTTATTTTATCTACGTGTCTGTCCTTCTCACATGTGTGAAGCATTTCTTCTGTCACAGAGCTTGTGTGCGGTGTGGATACAGAGCGTCTACGGGGAAAGAAAGTAGTGATAATGAATGTTTTGGCGCGGCACTCATCTCCTCTTCCCTGATGTCTGTGTTTCATGTTGGTGTGTTTCCTTACCTGCAGCTACACAAACCATTTTTACACCTTTTAAAGGACAAGTTTGACTGTTATTCTTATTGTCTACAAATCCTACAGAAATACCCAAACCAGCTTTGTTTTTACTCCTCTGCTCCACAGAGCTCTGGCATTACCATGCATATGTACACGCAGCTGAAAACAGTCCCCAATACATTTCAACAACATTTCCTCCAGCTTGCAACACCGAATTTAATATAAAATAAGGTGTTGAGAAGTCTGCCAGAAAATGGACCAATTTGCTTTTGATTTATTAGCAAACACTGTCACCACAGGTTTATGGTCTCACTTTTTAAGTGTTCTTTAAGTTCATTAAGTAAATTATGGACCCGCTGAGGTGAAATAGAGCAGGGTATGCTGTAAGCCTTGCACACCCCTTAATCTGCATACTGAAGCAGTCCAGCTGTCATTTTAAGGTGCTTTATGTTGAGAGCCAAATACTTTGACACTGGAGCAAAAACCACATGAGAATGCATTTGGTAACAGTGGGAAGGAGGAACTCACTATCAATAGGAAGAGACCTCTGGTAGTAGTTCAGAAACATAAAGAGACGAGTGGGCTAGGGTCACAGTGGGCTAGGGTCACAGTGGGTTAGGGTCACAGTGGGCTAGAGTCCCAGTGGGCTAGGGTCACAGTGGGCTAGGGTCACAGTGGGCTAGAGTCACAGTGGGTTAGAGTCCCAGTGGGCTAGAGTCCCAGTGGGCTAGAGTCACAGTGGGTTAGGGTCACAGTGGGCTAGAGTCCCAGTGGGCTAGGGTCACAGTGGGCTAGAGTCCCAGTGGGTTAGGGTCACAGTGGGCTAGAGTCCCAGTGGGCTAGGGTCACAGTGGGCTAGAGTCCCAGTGGGCTAGGGTCACAGTGGGCTAGAGTCCCAGTGGGTTAGGGTCACAGTGGGCTAGAGTCCCAGTGGGCTAGGGTCACAGTGGGCTAGAGTCCCAGTGGGTTAGGGTCACAGTGGGCTAGAGTCCCAGTGGGCTAGGGTCACAGTGGGCTAGGGTCACAGTGGGCTAGAGTCCCAGTGGGCTAGAGTCCCAGTGGGCTAGGGTCACAGTGGGCTAGAGTCCCAGTGGGCTAGAGTCACAGTGGGTTAGGGTCACAGTGGGCTAGAGTCCCAGTGGGTTAGGGTCACAGTGGGCTAGAGTCCCAGTGGGCTAGGGTCACAGTGGGCTAGAGTCCCAGTGGGTTAGGGTCACAGTGGGCTAGAGTCCCAGTGGGCTAGGGTCACAGTGGGCTAGAGTCCCAGTGGGTTAGGGTCACAGTGGGCTAGAGTCCCAGTGGGCTAGAGTCCCAGTGGGCTAGAGTCCCAGTGGGCTAGAGTCCCAGTGGGTTAGGGTCACAGTGGGCTAGAGTCAGAGTCAGAAAGTAATGGCAAAGCTGGAACGTAAGACTCTCTCGGTTTGGGGCTTCTCGTCAGATTTGTAGACACTAATAAAGTGTAACAGCAGACTTCTCCTTTAGTTTTGTTTAAAAACAGATAAATAATATAGTTGTGGATTTGAATGTTTCTTGTCATCACTGTTCAAATGTTTGACTTAAAAGCCACTTTAATCCCAGGCAGAGGCCAGCTTCATATATGACACCTGTATTTCTTTATTTATTTATTGATGTGTGTGTGTGTGTGTGTGAGAGAGAGAGAGCGGGAGAGAGTTTGGATGTATTTTAAAGCTACAATTAAACCTTTGTTTGTTTCTTTGCCATCACAGACAAACAGTTTGGTTTGTATAAGGTGGCTGCGATGCATTGGGACATGATTAAGTGTGTTTGGTGTTCATCTACATATTTCCCATGTAATAAAACAATCCATGTGTTGCCATTTTCTTTGAGTGTGATCCAATGGAAGAATAAAAGAAATGTCAAAAAGAGACAACTGATTTGATAACTGAGCATCTTAAATCCATGCTGATAACAATATATACATATTAACAGTGCAAATATTTATGCGGGCATGTATGACTTTATCAAATGATTACTTAAAAATAAACCTAAACGCTAATGAGGTAAAAGAGCTGCAGTGTGTATGTGGCACCACAATAAAACTGTACATGTGTCAAATGATACCCATTGTCATTTTTTCAATCAGCAGCTGACAGCAGCCAGAATGTCCACCACGTATAACTTCCAAAGAGTTTTTACCAAGGGATGTTTCTCTGCAGTGGGAGTTCTGGGAGCACAGTTGTCCTTGTCAAATCCAATAAAGTCATGAAATATTTGCCCTTTATACCAAGAATATTTTACAGGCTCTTAGTTACATAGGGGAGGGTCAAATATGCGGCTTTTTATTCATATTGTGTTTGACTTTATCAATCTCTCAGATGGTGGAGGAATTTTGGCCCTCTGTTCTTTTCAACATGACGGCAGGTCATAAATATTTGATCAGGTTGAGCTACAGCAAAACCTCGATAATGGCTCACACATTTGGGATTTCGGCCAGGCCTTGCTCAGGGGTGGGGAACTCCGGGCCTCAAGGGCCAGTTTCCTGCAGGTTTTAGATCTCACCCTGGGTCAACACACCAGAATCAAATGAGTTCAATATCAGGCCTCTGGAGAACTTCAAGATATGTTGAGGAGGTCATTTAGCCATTTAAATCAGCTGGACACATCTAAAACTGGCCCCTGAGGCCTGGAGATCCCCACCCCTGCTTTAGCTGTTGGACCTCAGCTAACACATTTGAGTGTGGAATACTTTTGCAGACAGAGGTTTTACATTACCAGCTTAGTTTATAATAAGGTATTTTTTTTACCTTACCTTGGGGTGCTCATCTTGTAACCGGAAGGTTGCCGGTTCGATCCCCCAGCTGTGTCCTGGTCGTTGTGTCCTTGGGCAAGACACTACAACTGTAGCCTCCACCAGTGTGTGAATGTGAGAGTTAATGAATAGTGGAATTGAAAAGCGCTATATAAATGCAATCCATTATTAATATGAAGCTTCTTGAGTTGACTGGTGTGATTCGGTGCTATAGAAGTAAAACTGAATTGAATTTGAGGAGTTTGTGGTCAGTTCAATGACTACGAGGTACCCAGGTATTGTAGGTGCAAAACATAATTAGCAACAAACATAGGTAGGCATATAAACATAATTATGTAAAATTGTAGCTACTCTAAGCGGTGCTTTTGCAAACTGGTGAACCTCTCCCCCTCGGACATGCCTTTTGTTGACCCAGCCCCACTTTTTTAAAACACATTGCTGCCATTTCATTTGATGTATTTTATGTGTTATTGCATTCTGCTTTTATTGACACAATGTCCCCACTTGTTTTGAATTGGGATTGTGTGGCAATATGTGTTATTATTATGCCATGTTAGCAGGTGTATTCCTCGTTAGTGTTTGACAGTGCACATA
>VUQR01023822.1:24784-35301 GCA_015108515.1 Hemichromis elongatus | reverse complement strand
AGTTGACTCAACTAGTGGTTTACTGTGCCAAAGGCAAACCCTTTCAAGTTTCTGCTGATCTGTTTGCGACAAGAGGGTTGATTTCTAGATAAGTGGAGGAAGAACAGTTATCAGGCTGGCCAGTAAAGTAGTTCATTTGACAGATGTGGTTATCCCAAATGGGTCTGATAGGCTGCAGTTTAATCCTGTTAAACCACCTTGCTCCAGGACATGAACACAGGCTTCCTCAGTGACGCCCTTTCCCTGAACGCTTGACCTGTTGTTGTGGCTACCAAGCTGAATTACACTGAGCCGCGATTATTCACGCAGGCGTAATCGGCTGCCACATATGTCTCCCTCATATTGCTGTCATATATGGAATTATTCACTCCATTGATGATTCATATTCCCTGTCAGCATTCTCTGGGTGCATTCACGGTGATGCATTTTCATCATAAAAAAGCAGTTTTTGAATGAAAACACTACTTTTTGACGATATGTCCAAAAAAACCTATTTGTACAAACAAGCTCATAAATGCACATCACATTAAGCAGTCTAAAAGAGAAACAGAGTTATAAGCTTATAAAAAAAACACATCAGAAAGTAAGATCAGAGATTTCTTTGCCCAGACTGGCAATAAGGTGTAACACTTACTAAATGTTACCTAAGAGCATAAGGTGGTCATTGTTATAGAAAATGCAGATTAGCAGTTCTCGCAAAGCAAATAGAGCCGCATTTTAGAGAAGTACTGGGAGCATTATTCTTTGCCAGAGGTAGTCATGGAAATATTGAAACAGTGTGTGCACAAAAAGAAAGAAATCACATAGGATATGTTGCTGAGCTTTAATGTTTTGCTTTGGTTTTGTGACTGATAAGAACCAATTAGGAATCAAACAAAGGTGTCTGGCTCAGTATCTGCAAAAAGGGCTCAGTTTGAACTAAAAGTAAATCCTGACAATTTTTAACTGAAGCTGGGTAAGAATGCTTCCCAAAAGTCTCAGTTCTGGGGATGAGAAATGGTGTGGATGTTAGTAAAAAGATAAAAATTTAAGAGGTGTGTATAGCTTCAGCTGAGTGAAAGAATCTTCATTTGTCTGATCGACAGGTCTTGGTGTCCTGGCTTTTAACAAGGTTGTTTTTGGTGGAGGTTGTGATGACCATATGGGCAGCTGACACCGGCACTCTGTGTTTGCTGTTTGTCTTATAAATGACTTTCATAGTTACCTATCCTTATCTGCACCTCCACCTCCAATATTTGGTACGTATAACTCAATCTGGATAACCTAATTTTCAAAATGAGAAAAGAAAGTGGATGACACACGAGTGAAGTCATTGTACAGTGCAGCAGGCTGAAGAGAGACCATCAGTGTGGTGCGTGCATCTCCACAGTAAGTGTGCCACAGGCAGAATAGCTGCATAACAACAGATGAGCATATCTTCTTACTTGGCTAAAGAGAGCAAGGACAGGTAGCGCCTCTGTCCACGGAAATATTTTACAATTGTAAACAAGACCTTGGCATAATATTACTGCATTCTCGGTTGCTTTTTGTTTACATACCCTAGATACTCTGTGAGAGAGAGAGAGACTGGGCTTTTTTGTGTTTTCTCTTCTTTGTGTGAGAGAAAAAGGCTTGTGGTCATTTTTGTTCTTGAATTGTTTTCATCTCGTGAGAATATTTAGGTTTGAGGATTATAGTCTGAGGACTATACGATGCTCTACATTGGATAACAATTAAAGGAGCAGTCCACCCCAGCATGGAAGCCCAACCCAAAATGTCTGAAGTCAGGAGGGACGCTGAACCTAAAGAAGTTTAGGCTGAAGTATCGTGCTCTCGGTGTCAGGCTGTGTGTGACTGGTGTGAAAAGTTTGTGTGTTATGGAGTGGATAATACATTTTATTTCAGGCAAAACTGTTCCTTTCCATAATGCTGTCAGCAACTCTAAAAGTTCAACTTGTTGATGCAGTCCGTTTACTGGTGCCCTGCAGGTGGTGCATTTAGATGACTCCAAAAGAATGTGTTATCCAATATGAATTAGGTTGAGTGGAAAAGTGGATGCTGTGAATAGAAGCAGTCAGCACAGTGTGGCTCTGTGCTGAATAGATATAAAGATTATGTACACTAGATATCATTCTTGCATTGCGGGGCCATGCTGCAGAAAGTAGCACCTCTAATGGCCCTCGAGGAGCTGTGTTGAACAAACCACGTCTTTTTAAATCACTGAAATTAACACTGCTGCAGCCAACACTTGACTCCAGCCCAACCACTTACATGTCAATGGCCTTTTCCCATAATCCTCTGCCCAGAGGTGACTGCGTGCAGGCTTGAGTGGGTGGAGAAGAGAAACCGATTGCTGAAACCAGCGCGAGGCTCGGAGTTGTTGCCAAGAGCCCTGCGATCTTACACAGCGCTGGTACTTAGCTCATCTCCTTGTTGAAAGCTGAAGCTCTCTGAGGGGGAAACAATAGGGGCTGCGATGGGTGCGGCAGCAAGGGGAGGTTAGGGGGCAGATAGGGTGTTAACTTGACTGAAAGGGGCAGCAAGGTGAAACCTGGAATGTGGTGGTTATGAGGTCATACCTGTGTTTGTGTGTGTGTGGGAGACAGGCTCGAGACTCAGAGAGGATTCAGAACACACACCACCCCTTGAGGCCCCATCAGTAATGATGTCATGGGAAACTATTACAAAGCCCTTATTGGCTGTTTGTAAACTCTCTCCATTTCCTTTCTGGCCACATGAAAGCCTCCGTTTTGAACTCCTGAATAAAAACACAGCTTCTCTGAGGGGAATCTGCTGTAACGCTACCAGGCCAGAGTAGAAAATTCCGAGTGAAAACGCACTCCAATTTGGACAAGATGTAAATCATTACATTTCCTTTGATGTTCATCCCGTCTCGTCCTCTCAGTCTCTGTCTCCCTCTTGTCTTTATTACTTATCGTTTCTCTTGACCGTAAACACTGTGAAGCGATCCCTGCTGCTATCCTGCGAGAGGACGGGGGCCCCTCTCTGTGCAGTGTGTTGAAAACAGATCAACTTGAAGGAGCTGGGAACATGAAAGGAGGGAGCTAACAACAGGGGATAAACACATTCCTCTGCAACCCGGCCCCGCTACCGCTGGTGCCACTGCTGGCTGGTGGCAGCACAGGGGAGCTCGCAGCAAGAAGCATTTTGGCCACAAAGCAAAAGTAGAGGAGGGCGGGTGGGGGCAGCTGAAGATCCCTGAGCTCCCTCAGATCTCACATGCAGCAAGCAGCACTTGACCTTTCCAGCACTAAAGGAATATGACAGCCGTGAAGCCGACAGAGAGAATGGGGAGAGAGGCAAAGTGGGGTGGGGGTGGGTTTGTGGGGGGGGTTGGTGAAGTGAGCAAGAGACAAAAGCCACACAAAGTGCAGGCTGCCACCAAAACAGTTAGTTTGCAATCAACGTCAGTCATCCCTCCTGTCGGGACAGTTTGATTTTCACTTTTCAAATGAGGCGTTTATTTTTGGCCTGATAACAGGGCCGGCTAAATTGAAATTGGCAGCTCGACAATCTACAGATAATAGTCAACTACGCAGGAGATCATGTGAACAGCCCTTTCTTTCACTGCGCTCGAGCCCCCACCCTCTCTCGCTCTCGCTCCTGTCAAAGACGGGAAAGGAGGAAATGAGGGAGGGAGAAAGAGAGAAAAAGGGGCTAATCTTAGTCACAATCAGAGGAGGCTGAGAAGGCAAAAAAAGGAGTCTAAAATTGAAGGGGAGGAGGAGGGAGGGGTAGGGGTGCAGGAGCAAAAAAAAATAGAGTAATGTCCCGGTGATCAGGAGGAGGCCTGGAGGGGTGGTGAGGTGGGGTGAGGGTGTACAGGAGAGGTGAGGATAGAAAGAGAAAAGGAGGGAATTTCTTTAATGTTTCTGGCAGCAGACCAGCTGAGGTCTCAAGGTTATCCTGGCTTTGCAAACTCCCACGGGAAAGGTGGAGTTCTGAGGGCCGAAGGAGGGGGGAGCGCTGAGGGCTTGAGGAGGGAGAGATGGCTGCCCTTTTTTCTCCGTTAGGGAGGGTAATGCTCTGGGGGAGGGTAATCCTCGGGCGCTCTTGTCTGATAAGGTTGGCCTTGGCCCAGGTAGGAGGAGAAAAAATGGCTCTGGGGCCTCCCAGGGCATCCTGGCAGACAGCTCTGCCCCTCTTCCAGGTTAGCGCCGCAAAACTTAGAGATTTGATGAATTCTCTCTCAAGCCATTAGTTATAATCACATTTAGGTGATAACAGCATAATACCCTACAGAGAAACGCTTTCTTAACAATCTCGTCTGTACCGAAAAAGCTGCTCTGGAGGCGGTGCTGTTGGAGTACATCGCCTTACTCAAGGACACTTCAGTAGAGCAGGTCCTTCCTGACTCAGAGCATGAACTTCTCCCTAAAAAAAACTCTTACTGTATTCTTCTGTGATGATTTTAAGCGTGTGTGTTTGTTGTAACATTAGGCTTTACCATTAGCAAAGAGCAAAAGGCATGAGCAAACCGCCACAAAGAAAATCTGAAGAGCTGATCTCCACTTGATGTTTTAAATTGTTCTGCTTTGTAGCACAGCATTTAGCCTGAACAGGATATACATGTATTGTGTTTTCTGCCTGTTATTTTGCTCCAGTATGCAGCATTTCGTTTAGTTTGTGAAGAAGATGGTAGACAGTAAACTGAACTCGAGCAGAACTTGAAAACTGTGACTTCTTGATGCATTCTCAATATCAAGGTAAGTAAATCTCCAAAGGTTGATTCTATTCATCTGGACGTAGCATTTTCAGTGGGAGAAACATTTTGTCACTCATCCAAGTGACTTCTTCAGTCTCGGCTGACTGCAGCTTTCTCCAACCTTATAAACAGTACATTTGCATAATGACTGAAACCAGCCCAGTCATAAGAATTTGCATGATCATGAAGAAACTGACCTCACAGCCCATTGTCCCTTCAGTGCATCCTGCCACTGCGGTACTGTGCAGCAACTTCAGACTTCCAGCTGTTAAATGGCAGTTATTAAAAGTTTAAGGATGAAATAAAATCGTTTGAACAGTCATTGAGATGAGACCTTCAGTCTAATGTCCTCATGCAGAGTTAAATTTTAAACAACTAGCAGGAGAGACAAAGCTGGTTCATCATTCCTACCGCAACCTCTCACCTCTCCATTCCCTGCTATAGAATTTAAACTTATCAGCTCTATGAAAATGAACCCGGAATGTGGCATGTTTATGTGGCTCCGATGAAGAGGAGGGATCAGTGATTGTGTAGGAAAGATCCGCATTGTTATGTGTTTGTTTACTGTAAACTAGGCCTATTAGGGATAATGATTCACAGCATCAAGCTGTCAGTATCTGGAGCTCTGTGTGTGTGTGTATTTGTGTGTGTGCATGCTTGGATGCCTCTTCAAAAGCTGGTCTTCTTATTGTCAGTCAACAAATGGCCTCCTCAGAAGGAAATGGGGAGTGTTTGTGCACCTGTAATTCAAATGTCCCAGTGCTGATTCATAGTAAACAAGAGACACGCTGCCCTTCTGTTTTATATGGACTCAGTGATTAATGGATGGAAAAAAGAAACTTCTTTTTGAGCTGCATTTTTGTTCGTTTGCTTGTTTGCACAAATCTACACATTAGCTTTAAGACAACTCGACAATGTTTCGCATAGATGCTGCTCATTGTCCCAAGATCGAGTCCCGTTTGGCCAGAATTCTGCTCTGAGCGTCTAGTAATAGTCTAATAATAAAAACATTTAATCCGTAATTATGTCTTCATAGGACTAGAACCCACTGATGTTTTATCAAACTGAAAACAAAATAAAATGCAAATAGACAGTAGTGAAATTTGTAAAAAGCTGACCCAAATCTGATTCTTTCTTTCATCTCTTCTTTACTTTGACAGTTTGAGTTCTCTACACAATCTAGAACATCCAGTAAATGGTGATTACAACACATTTGCATGAGTGGCCCTCACCCCCACCCGCATTACTAAAAAGCAGCAAAAGCAGCTATATTCCTAGTTTGCTCCAGCCTCAGGCATCCTAACCAGAGACCCAGGCCAACTCGCTGGTCCTCTCCCTAACCGCTTCCTCTCCAACGCTGCTAGATTTGACTCACCGTGACCTCTAACCTTCGACGCTACACCGCCTCCCCCACACATGCAAATAGAGCTGGTCTGTTCCAGGAGGCATGATAAAAGAAGAGGAGAGGGTCAGATGGAGGGAAAGAAGAGAGAGACGGAGGAGTGACGTGGAAGGATGGAAGCTTGGGGGGCTGGTGGTGGTGGTGGTGGAAGGGGGTGAGCAGGGAGGAGAGAAAGAGACCCCTAAAGGAAGCGGGAGCATCTTGGTCTCTGAAGTGGAGGGAGGCTGTGGCAGCTGTCTGGGGAAGCTGCGGTCTACAGCCCAGCACCGAGGCCTTAAAACATTTCTCTCTGTTTAAGCCAGCCAAAACGGACCCCAGCGCCTGTGTCTGCGAGGCTTACAGTGACCCGTGCTGATCTTTCTCTGCGTGTGTGTTTGTGTGTGTGCTTGTATGGGAAAAAGAAAGTGTGGGTACATTCACTGTACTTATTGTTTTCCTTGCTCCCAGGCTGCTCCAGGCACCTCAGTTTGTGTGTATGAGGGGAGGTAAGCGATGTGTGCGGCTGTATCTGGAGAGCCTCCAAGCACCCCTCCCCCCTCCCATCTCATCTCCTCTCCTCTCTCCTCCTTCTGTTCTCTCTGCTTGGAGGATCTGTCAGTTCTCCTTCTCTCTCTTTGTCCCTGCTTTGATCCTGCTCTCCAAGCCTTGGCTGGCCTCACTAACAGCAGCTGAGCACAGGTCCTACTCCACTCCCACTAATAACACACATTCATGCCACACTGGGATGATGTGCTTCGACAGACAACCCCCCCTTGCTAACACACTGTAAAATCAGTAAAAACAGATTCAACTATCATCCGGTGCTCTCTGTAAGTATTCAGAGCTGATTCCTTACACACAGGTGTCTGTCTGCAGTAACTCCGCACCAACACTCACTCTGATATGAGTGATTGTGGGTACTTTTAAACCCAGCTATGTAGTGTCTCCTGTCTATATATTATGTTGTTGTTGTTTTTTTGTTTTTTTGTTTTTTTAAGAGGTAAATGATTGAGGGGAATGATTAAACTGATTCAATTTGCTGTCTTTCATCAAAAGACCATATATGTATGTTACAAGGTAACTTAAAAATGGTTGTGTACCCTGATATCAAATATACAAGCTTCACCCAGCATCCAATGGAAGCGTGCTAACGTTACACCTCTGCTGAGGCGCAGGACATTGATGCTCCTTTCTATACTCTATCACATTGTCAGGAGCTTGAGTTTTTTTCATCATGCATGCTTCAGAGTAATACATTTGGCAGGTCTGGTTCAGTAGTTCCTGCATGAAAGGGATTCCAACAAAGTTTGTTGTGGTTTTGTGATGTTTTTTTCTTTTTTCTTTCTGGTTTGTTTTAGTAAATGGGTCATGATTTATGGAAAGATATATTGCTTCTGAGGTTTTTTAAGTCATACTTTTGGTGCTTTTATCTCCAATGAGGCTTGAGACATTTTGTTGTATTACATTCAAGAGAAAGAAGAATAACTCTGACCAGCTCAAACCAGAACAGTTTACATGAACAAATAGGATAACAAGAAAAAAAACACACAAATGCATACAAATACTTCCTTTTCCATCTGTTTTTAACTAAAACAAATAGGTGCAGTGACTTACTGAAACGTGCAAATATACATGTACAGTACATAAGCCACATAAAAGAGGTTGTACATTTCTAGAAAGCTTAAAAATCCATATAAGTTATGATCACCTTTACTCTTCAACACTGAACTCTGATTTCTTGTAATTTCTTTAAGTAGTCTTCAATTCTTTGGGCTATTTGAAGGACATTTAAAGCCCTTCTGTGGATGTCAGCTGCCTATTGTTCATGATCAGGCCAGCTGATGATGGATTATGTTTCACTGAGTGTGTGTGTGTGGGTGTTTTTTTGTTTTGATTTTTTTAAATCCAGGTATGCTTTTACTGCATGGGTATTGTGTGGGATCATTGCCATGCTGGAAAATGAAGACATTGCCAATCAGACACTTTCCAGTTGGTATGCATCGCGTGGATGATGCATGGTGGTTTTCTGTGTTCACAATTCCATGAATTTTGACAAGATCTCCAACAACACCAGCTAAAATACAGCTCCACGACCACAACAGAGCCTCTGTGTGTTACAGGTGGCTGTAGACACCCACTATGAGTAGGCAAACATCCTGCCCCTATAATCCACAGAAGTATCACATCACACCTGTGTGGGTTTGGTTGTAAGTACATCCTTGTGTGCATACTGATAAGATAGTATATAATACTACAGATACACCCATATATAATAATAGTGTGGTACATTGAATAGCAGTGTGGTAATATACTAAGTAAATTTATGCTTCTCAGTGTAGAGTATTTCTGTGTGTACTGGTTTGACAGAAAAATGAACTTAAGGTTCACTTAGCACCTTGTTTTACTTTCTTTTCCTTCTCATTTTTGTGCAAATTCCAGGTTTTAACAAATTGTTTTAACAATTTAAAAAATTGTAGTATCAAAGTCCTTAGATGGAATTGTTTATGTCAACTTTAAACTTTCACGCATTACTTTACATACTCTGTTTAATGACTTGAAACTGAAATCAATACCATGGGCGGCCATTCAGCCATATCTGAGTTCCTGCAAGCACTCAGATAAACGTTTTAGAGAACCAGGAGCCTTGGATTGTTTGTAACAAGCTTCTTCTCCTCTTTGCAGCTTCAAAGAGCTGCAAAGTTCATTGGCTGTTGACGAGCAGTGACTGACTGCGCACACATTTGCCACTCACTTCTGAAGGAAATGAAAGGATTTCTGCGGACTTGTTGACCATGCTAATCACAGTGTGGACTGTTGGATAAGTCAAGTCAGTCACCACTGTGTCGCGGCCTCTTGGGAGAGCGGGCTGTATCAACACAGTGCCACCCTCAGTTTGGCAGAGGCAGCCACATGACGCCTCGAGGCTGGCCTTGATACAGCCTGTCTGGCTGCTTACTTCCCACTCTTCTTGCCAGCTAGTAATGCCAGGATAGGCATTTAGGCTTGAACCCCACCTTCCCACCCCACTGAACACAAACACACACACACACAACCATGTCACCCTTGTTGCACCAGGAGTGCCCTCTGGCAGCAGCACTGTTCACCAATGGCTTACACATTAAAGCATGGGCGGTGTATGACAGTGGGCCAGACTGTCTGTTTTGTGAACACAATGTTTCACACTTTCTCACACACACAGAGAGACACACACACTTTAAAAGCCACACAATCTCCCTGTCTAATTGCATTATTGCAGTGTGCGGAGGTCCATGGTCGAGAGGGCTCAATAAAGATATGAGCCCTGGGAAAAAGACTAGGAGTGGAGGAATGAAAAAAAAGAGGAAGAGGGAGATAAAGCCAGGCTGTAAGGAGGGGTGATAAAAAAAGAGATAAAAGCAGAGACAGGATAAGGTCAAGAGGGATGAGTGATGACATATGGGACAAGTAAGGAGGTCACAGGTAGAAAAGAAAGAACGAAAGAGTGTGCAAATTTGGAAAGTGACACCATTGTGCTCCAAATAAAAATACATTTATACAGTGTTTAAGTATATTTTTTCAACCTACAGGCCAGATAATCATCATCTTTTCGTTTTGGTGTATCTCTGCACATAATGTGATCAAAAGCTTCTTAGAAACAGGGACGTGTTGGCTGTGAGTCTGAGCCTGTTTCCCACAGATTCTGTGTGATATGAGGTTGACACATAGCAACAGGTAACACTCCGGGGACCGACGGCAGCCAGGTGCGCCTGATAAGATGTTCAGCTGGAGAGAAAAGGGAGGGAACGACAGAACCAAAGCTCCGTGACTCAGTTCACCAGCGGAGACCTCATGCAACATGAGCGTGAGAAAATCATTCAGGCGGGGAGTGTTTCAAAACCTACACTCTGACTTTAGACCGTCGGTAGGTTTGTTTTGGAACTCTGTCAGTGCCATTGTGCACAAAAAAGAAAGAAAGAAAAGAAAAGAAAGAGGCAGGTGTGCAGTAGCAACAATAGGAACCTGTTAGTGATGTGTTTGACAGAGGCAGCATTGTTGTGCATGCAGAATACTTAGGATTGTTGCAGCAGGGCTTAGGCGCATGTACACACCAGACTTCCTTGTGGCAAAAGCACCAAAGTTTTGCAGTTACACACGAGACGCGCGTGCGGTTTCATTGACGTCTCCGCGTACCAGTTACTGCTACTCATTCTGACATTTTCATTTCATCTTGAAATCTGAATTTCAAAATCACTCATTGATTTAGCCACTTAAAACTAATAACCCAATAACGTGCAGCATAGGTAGAGTTAAAGATTTCGTATTATTTTATCTGTGTGTGCGAGCTGCTGGCGTTTGTTGAAGCGTACTGCTAGATGCTGGAGCGCAATCCTTGAGAAAACCAAAAAAAAAAAAAAAAAAAGGCCCCCCCCCTCCCCCCCCGCCCCGCCCCGG
>VUQR01023820.1:23418-47301 GCA_015108515.1 Hemichromis elongatus | reverse complement strand
CTACAGACTGTGAATACCATTTTTATTGTGTGCATCGGTTAAAGCAGAGAAGAACTGCTGCTCACCCACTGTAACTCACCAGAATAGCATAAACGCGGTTACTCTGACTCTTCATCCACATCACTTCATCCATTGTTTTATTAGTCTTCGAAACCTTCTAATCATTAACTATTATACATGTTGTTGAATAAAATGAGTCATAGGCTATGAATGTTTATCCCAGAGTTTCCGAAATGTTACCAACCTCATCTGCATAATGAAGAAATTCTGAACTCATTTACACATATGGAGAACAGTTTTGACACTTGGCATTAAAATGTCAAACGTAATCAGGGAGCAGAATTAGGTGAGTGAAGAGCACCTCCCACTGTGACAATAATTAGAAGTCTATGGATAGAAGAAAACCGATGAGGAAGTCAACCTAAAACCTTTCAGGTGCCCTGAAAGTGCTTCATCCACAAGGAGAAATTTTCATCTAAGGAGCCACTTATTTAATTATCTCTCGTTTAATTAACCTTTTATGCCATAAGTCAAGTGTATTATTTATCCTGCATAATCTTGTTTTAAGTCTTTTTCACATTCAAGGGCTTCTTTTTAAATAATAAAAAACAAAAAATAATCATGTGACGTATGTTTTTAGTGGTGCACAATCAACTTGATGTTCTTGTTAACCTTTGGATGAGCCCTTCAGATCTACACAGGCGGTGTCGTTGCGACTCGGTCATCCTAACAGTAGCCCAGATACGTATGACTCTTTATTATTTTTACTTTAAAACATAAAAAATTAAGGTTTTCTTTGCTTCAAAAGAGAGATCTGAGTTGGTTTCAGTGTGAAACGTTACCAGCCTTGCACACAGTGATCATTTAGCATTTATGTAAAAACTGATATTTATGTAGAAGAGCAATGCGGAGCGGCAGTGGAATGCAATTTTTAATAGCTGAGAAAAATAATAAGCGGAATGTGAACTTAAGCGTATCGAATGGAACCACAACCACTTTACCTTCTACACTGAGACCTGTCGGAGTTACATGGTGGGTTGAAATTTGGTGTTTTTGAGGGGTTTTTTTTCCAGCATTTTTTATTCTGTGCAACCAAATCAATTTTACAGCAACTCCAAATGTCACAATATAAAATCTCTCTCTCTGTCTGAAAAGCTTTATTTTTTTTCTATAACTAACTTTGCACGTCAGTATCCTTGGATATATCACTGCTACAGTCTCTTTATTTAATGTGTATGACATTAAGGAACCACATCAAATATTGGTACTAGTTATGTGTTCAATCTGTTCTCTGACCATTTATTGGGCAAAACTTAAAACATGTGAGATACAAAACAAGTTACACTATTTAAATTTTTTACCTATATTTTGATACCACATTCTTCTGCTGTCCACGATTCCTTTTGGTCAAAAATACTTTTACTATAATAATTTCTTAAGACTCACTAATTGTTAGATGAGATTCTGTTTCTCATAACATCAGTGATCACTAAAGATACAGCATGAAAAATGTGTGGTTAGTAAGTTTAACTTCAGCCCTTTGCTGATATGATGATAAACATGATGTTGAGCGTGAAGCTCAGCTTCCATATGAGAATTACTTTATATGACAATAAACAATGTGATAAAACATCATAGATCTAGATACTTGTATGATTTTTTTCCCACACACAATATGTGCCAAAAGACAGTGTATTGCCAAAATCAGCCATGGGAATAGCTTACATGATGGAACAGCTGGAATAAATAAACCCCTCGCAGCCAGAACCAGCCTTCAACCAACTAAAAAAGTCAATTGAAGGAAATCTTAAAATGGGGTAAATCACATTTGTCTGGAATAAAATGTTTCTGGGTTTCAGTGAGCAATGTAGATAAACACCAGGCCAAGGTTGACACTTTTAAATAGTCTAACTCTTCACTGTTTTCTCCTCTGAATTGTCATAAAAAGTACATTTGTTTCTGTTCATTTCCATTGGTGGGGTTTTTGCTGTTATATAGATTTCATGAGATCTAGATGACACGATAGTATCAGAAAATTGCTGTAGATTTGTCAGGTGCACATCCCCTATGCAAATCTCCTCTTTTACTTCAATTCCCAGAGGTGCTTTATTAGAGAATCAATAACTGGAGCACTGTTGGGTACAGCGAAACTCAAGAAAACTAGAAAATGTTTGACTGCATCATCCTGCTTAGAGCAGCCATCAGAAGACGGGTACACCATGGTCAGGGATGGAAACGGTCAGCAACAATACTCAGGTAGGCTGTGGCATCTAAGCAATACTCAATTTGTAATAAGGACCCTAAAGTGTCCCACAAAAATATCCGGCAGGCCATTACAATACCACTCCAAAGTGGCACTCAGCATAGTCTTCTGCTGCTGCAGTCCATCTTCTTCAAGGTTTAACCGTTCTCTGCAAACCCTGGAAATGGTTCTGTGGGAAAATCCTAGTGCATCAGCAGTTTCTTCTAACTTTAGCTGGTCATCTTGACCATGCCTACAGGCATTGATTTTCTGCCATGTGACTGGCTGAATAGATGTCTGATTTAAAAAGCAGTTGAGCGGCTGTACCTAACGAAATGCTGAGTATATTCCATTCTTGTGGATTTCTCCACACTGTGGCCCGGTAGGTAATTTTCAGACTTCAAGTTTTCCGATGCATTGATGCCGTCTTCAATCACGGATTGCTTTTGCCAGGCTACTTTCTGAAAATGTCTTACTTCTCTGACCTTTCAGAAATGAATTTGTTTTGTGGCCTTGTTGACAAGCATTTCAATAGGTCCGCAAAAAAAGAATGGAAGAGTTATGTCACTAGAAGCAACGCCGCATTCCTTATTTAACCCACACAAACAACAAGTGAAGCAAGAGCCAGTAAACTCAAAAGCTGTCGAATTTACTGTTAGGTAAGTGCAGCAGGCAAATTGGACCATGATCAAATACAGCATTATTGATTGGATTTCTGCGTGGGCCAAGATCCCGACTTTGTTTGCACACTGACATGGTGAGCTTTCCATTACGCAAACAAACACATGTTCATACACGCACATGCACACATGGTGCCCTGAGGCAATTCTCTGTTATATTTCAGATGTAAGATGTGAAATTTGAGAGAGAAAATCCAATACCTACAGTAAAGGGGGACAGTATCACACCTGAAGAGCATCCACTAATTTAAACCAGAGTGCAGTAGGTAAAGGCAGGCCGTCTGAGAGCCATACCTGTTGAGCCCAAAGGCCTAAAACTCAATACTGCCAGAGGAGTTCTTGCCATCCTATAAAAAAGAATTAAGGGCTGCTGGAGAGCAAGAAAAAGAGGCAGAAAATGGAATCTGGCTGAATCTGAACAAAAAAAAAAAATCTGCAGCACAATACTTCACAGTAAACAGAAAGAAGTCAGTAGAGACAGACTGAGACTGAAGGATATTCAATGGATTTGTATCTCAGCAAGCAACTTACATGATTTAAGTCTCCCAGAGCATGGGAAAAATTACTGTTCTTACAGTGAAAGGGCGATTTATTTGAAAAACGATGTCTTCTGATTTAGATGCATGCATATTTTTTTTTTTCGGTATCACACTTCTGAAGCTTCTGTTGACTTGGTTAAGAGTATCTGCTTGATATTAAAGATTATTATTAGCACCTACAGTACTAGAGGTAGTGGTGTGTTTCTCTATTTCGTTTTTCCACCCATGAAAACACTGCACTGCTTCCACACCTTAACTGTTTTCATTTATCAGTTCATTGTCTGGCTGTTATTTTAGGTTCTTCCTTCTTCTTGATAAAATGTATGTTTACTTTCATTATGAGCCTCTGTGGTAAATTTGCATCTTAGTGTGATAACTAAAGTGGCATAAATATTTGATATGTTTATTAAATAATAGTCATGAGAATTAGTACCTACAGATAGATGAGGGAACCTTATCGGTTGAATCTCTTGGGACTCTGTTAATGGTGCAGATGTGGGATGGGTAGTTGTATTGTCCCAACTACTGAAGGATACAATATTCCTTAAGGCGCCATCTGTGATCATACTCTAAACAGCTGGCCAGCCTGGCTAAAAAAAAACAACAAAACAAAACAAAAAAACCCTTTAAAACTGAAAGTACTGCAATGTCTTAATTGAAAACAATATCTTAGATTGACAGCCAATATCTTAAATAAAAACTTTTAATTTGACTTCTCTGTTCTGCTGTAAGTAGCCCATGCAAGCAGTCACCAAATTGGGATAATTTAACATTGGAAAAACATTGCATGGCTAATGAGTCTCAATTTTGGCTGTAATATTTTGATGGTATGGTCAAAATCTTGCATTAACCACATGAAAGGACAGATTCATCCGGCCTTGTGGTGCTGGTGGTGTAATTTTGTGGGGTATATTTTCTTGACACCCTTTTCTCCCCTTAGTACCAGCTGAGCACAGTTTAAACACCACAGTCTACCTGAATGTTGCTGCTGACCGTGTCTATCCCTTTATAACACCAGTGTGCCCATCTTCTGATAGCTAGACAGGGAGATCGAAGTGGAAGGGATGTGCAGCAGGTCAAGGTGATGAAGAACAGAGATCGCAATGTGCTGAAAAATTTAAGAGTGAGTGTTGAACAGAAGGAGACGGTACTTCGTTCGACGACACACAGCTCAAATCGACTCAAACTGGTTTCCTGAACATGACAATGAGATTTTAATATCCTTTAATAATTGCTTCTACATTCATTAAATCTCAATCCAAAGGAGCGCCTTTGGGATCTGGTGAAATAGGAGATTTGCAGATGGAGATTTCATGGATGGGGGGAAAAAATTACAAAGTTGTAACATTAAACTCCATCAGCAACTGATAAAAACCTTTTCTCCAACTTTCGGACAATCCTTTAGGAGGGACTTACAGTTACAGCTCTTTCAAGTTGATCTTTGGTTGCTAAAAATATGCAACAAACACGTTCAGGTGATAACTTCAGTGGAGGTCATTGTGATTCAAAGGATTAGGTTAATGTAATCAGCAAACACTTCTTGACATCATCCATATTCATTTCTTCTATATGCTGCATATTTTCCATTCCTTTCCATTCCAGCTCTATCTATAGCTATATTATCACTTTATAAAAGGCGGGTAACTTGCAAAAACACTATAACATTCTTCATTCAAAGCCTCCAGGTAAACCATTCCAATACTCCCAGATGGTATATTACACATCATGAACATGATGGCATGAGCTCTAATGAACTGAATACATTACTGATACATTGGTTTTATATATTCATATAGCACAGTTTCCACTGTGTAGCGTATAAAGAATGTAAATTACAGTTTTTATTTTACTGCATTAAAACACCTTTTCAGTATGTAAATGACAGGGAGCAATACTATATCACAGCAAATCATAAGCATTGATTCCTGCAGCCTCTGGTCAGGAGATGCCAGAAGTGTGGGAGATGCAGCATCTGTAATTTGACAGATAAATATCAGTATAATTGGATAAAATTGTCAGTCAAATCCGTGGTGTGGAAAGCCACCCATGACGTTAAAAAAACTCAAAATGTGGAAAATCAACAGAGAGATTTATATATTGCTAGTGAACATATTTGTATATGCATCACTAGAGTGGTTTCTGGCATCATTCCAACATGAAGAGAATGACAAACTGATCTATTCGCTTCCTTCTTCGAAGAGGAGGGCTGGTGAAATTGAAAGTTCCAGCGCCAACTCATTCTGAGCTTCCACACATCTATGCAAAGATAACAGAAAAGACTTTCTGGGAGCGAAGTTGACCTCATTTTGGGTGAAAATGTCAAAAAAAGGAGAATTCTGCCACTCTGAGCCTCGGCCTGGTGTTAGCCGAGTGGACTGAAACATATGAAACCGACGCTGTCTCGTGCAGACAGACTGGAGAGTGGAAGTGGGGAAAAATAAAATGCATGCTAGGGCGAGAGAAAGTGAGCCCACTCCCTCTGTGCTTGTAATTAAATGCTAGAATGTCATGTAGACTGGCAGATATTGTCCGTATATTTGCAGGTGCTCAGTGTGGCACTGCCACTGTGTTTCTACAGCAGAGCTCCAAGGTTAATTAAAAGAGCCACTATCTCCTGGTCGACTCTGCCAGGTTCCAACAAGAGGACACATAATTAAAGTGACACCTGTTCATCCCCATTTGTGGGCCCTTCACAGCACATTGCTGGGCTGCAACACAGAGGTAAGGCCTGGCAGAGAACATGCAGCTGTAGAGCATGAGAGGGATCATTTTTATTGTTCAGTGGGTTCTTCAGGATTTAGTCATTTAGCTGTGGTGATGTGGGCAGTGGAATATACAGTTGCTGGGTAGACGGCACAAGTCACATGTATTCACCCTAAAAAAAAAAGTCTGAGTTTAATATTTTTGAATAAATTAAAGGAGCTGAATGTATTACCAAACTCACTTAGATAGCAAAAACAAAATGAGGGCATGGCTGTATGTTGATATACAACAACAAGGAGACAATTATGAATGTATATTAAGTCAGAAACTATATTAGTAACAGAAAATTTGCCACTTGTGACAACGGGAGAGAAAAGGCTCTTATGAAAACAAGCATCAAGCACTTGGAGAGTCTTTTAGCCTCTTCTTTGGGTGATCATAGTGTTGCCGTTGATCACAAACTGTCAGCTATAATCTCTATTGTGTCATCTAGTCTAGCAGTCTTTTTGTTGAATATAAATAGCGTGGGTATTTTCCACTCAGCACTCTAAGAACCTTTAAAATCTGTCTTTTTTCGGTGCTTTTCTTGACCCTCCCTGCAATTCTTTAACCTCTCTTTTCTTGACACAGCAGATTGCGCACTGGAAGACAACTTAATATTATGCACAAATTGTCACGTTGCTGCTGAAAACATCCCCGATGTTAAGGCACATTATTCTTGTGTCATTTCCTACATGATGGTTCTTGCATGCTACAAGGGATTGTCTGGTGCTGGCAAAGGAAAGCTGGGACTCACGCTGTGCTTGTCATTTCTCTCCAGTCCCCAGTGTGCAATATACCAGTGTACTGTGTGCCGATTCAGTGACCCAGGCTGACAAATAGAAGCCCAGTGGGAGTCTGTGCCCTACTCGCTGCACAACAGGTAATTATCACCACTATCACCCAATAAGTGGTGTATTCAAATGAGGGAATTTGATATGTATATTAGTTGCTGAGCCTCTCCCTACGCCATGCATATGCACGTCTGCCACACGCATAACGATCAGTGGGCACGTATGAAAGTTTGTGCCCATACACAAACCACAACACATACACGCTTCTTTGAGCTGCCACAGTTGTCAAGAAGACCCCACAGCACAGAAATGTGGAGTATCTCTCTGTCTCTCTCACACACACACACACACACAAACACACACAAACTCACTAGAATTTCATCTTCACACCAGCAGATTAGGATGCAGAAGACACCATGCAGTGCTTTTTATTAACATATGCCATCACACCAGGGGGTCAACGTTGATTCGTAAAGCATCACCAGCCCTGCAAAAATTATTTATCAAATCAACACTGCCTTTCTCAGCTCTCATTACTCTCTGCTCCGCCATTCTGCCTGCTGCAAGTTTCTACACAACACAACAGGGATACCAATTTAACAGGTTGTCTTGCTCAAGAGTAGCAACTAAGGGTTCTGTCAGGCTCAGTATAGGTCTGACAGAACAGTGAGTCGCTTCAGCTTCAAATACTCAACAGCATTGCTCATTTATATTGCTCTTTTCACATAATAATTTCTTTCTGGTCAGGCTGTAAAACCCGATTTAAAATTTTGTAATCGCCGTCAACTGGCCTCCAAAAGCAGTTGTTGCGGATTTAAAGATATAACGTGCACTATTATAATAAGAGTATTGTCAACACCTCAGCTCACCTCAACTATATTTATTATTATGTTCATGATATATAAAAAGCAAACTACATTTGCAGTTGAGAGGTGCCATTGTTTTCTTTGAGCAAAAAGGCATTCTGTTGGTATAACGCAGTGGGTGAATAAAGCATGTAACACTACCGACAGTCACCATCAGCTTTTCCTATCCAGGACTTTCACCCACTGTAAATATAACAAAGTCATTTAGTTGCCTAAACATAACCATATAATAGTGGCAGATCACACGTGGCTCCTGTGAGTCACTTTTTGAATCTCTACACATGGTTAAGGGATTTGGGGTAATCCTGTGGCCTGAGGCAAACAGTACAACACTCTGGGACTTAGCTGTGGCAGAAATATAGACAAAGCAGACTGCATCTGCTCCTTGGGCCATTTATAATTGTTGATACCTTTTTTATCCTGTTTTATCCATTATTGCAATTTTTGCTTGGCTTTCATTTTTACCTTGTTGGCTTGAATGAATTTTGTGTTTTTTAATTATGTTTTTGGAGACCTGGGGTGTAAATGCGTCGGCCTTGGAAGAAACTTGAGCCCAATCAACCAAATGGTGGCACTTTGTCAGATGGAGATAAAAACCTTTTAAAGAAATGAACAACATCAGTGCAAAAGAAATGGCTGGCATTAATCACAAATCTTCACAAAGAGACGGGCAGGTCTATAACTCATGCAGTCTTAGAGTAAATAAGGTCACTTAAGATGTATTACGGAGTATCTAATGTATATACTGCACATGGGTATTTTTCTTGACTTTTACGCAATTTTGCACAGGCTTTATGTTTCCTATGGACTCCTGGGTCAAAACTATGGACTATGCATCAAAGTGATTTTAAATTCCTACCCAATTAATGCAAGACTATTGTTGAACCCCAGGAATTAAAGCCAAATGTCTGCTTATTCAGTCACATCTTGACAGTTTGATTTATAATAGACATAATTTTTACATTTCAAAATATGAAAAAGCATAATGTCACATGTACAGATGCAGTGTCTCATTTACAAACATGAGGACTTACATGCAAGCTTTAAATCTCCAGTTTAACAGATCCCACTGAGAAGATATTACCTTTAAATCTAACCTCTCTTCTTCCACTCCTGTCCTGTCTTTTTCAATGGACCCAGATCCAGCAGTGCACGAACAGGAATGTATTTCTTACTTGGAAATTCCGACACCAATTTACATTTGAAGGAGAAACGGATGGGCGAAATCTAACTGTGCAATGCCAACTGTGTTTGACAGCAACCAAGCGGCTCTCAGAGTTGAAAGACTTCACCTCCACCCTAAGGAAACATCTGGTTGTAAGTTGTTTTTTAAAAACTAAAGTTAGCCTACCACAGCTACCTTGTTTGAGTTGTGGTAGCTACCTGGGTTATGTGCCACTTTAGTATGTTCAATGTAATATTGCTGTGTGATTTATTACTATTACTGAAGGCTACTTGACCACCAAGCTAAAATTGTTAGCTGGCGTTAGCTGAGTTAGTTCATAGAATGCAGATTGTTAGACTTGATGGATAGCATTAACAACTTTCTAGCTGCAAATAATCATGTGCAGTTCAGTAATAGTAATAAATCACACAGCAATAGTACATTCATGTAGTTGCGAAAAGCATGACAGTATATTAAGTAATCGAAAGTATTCAGACTACGTTGCTCACATTGAGTAACTTAACGGAATATGTTACAAACTTCGTATTGGGGCATGTAATCTGTAATCTGTAGTTGAATACATTTTAGAAGTAAGCATCCCAACACTGCTTATGTATCACCCTAACCAAAATTAAGTATTTCACGAAATAGCTACCAAACCAATCTAGTCATTTGATTCAATTTTAAATGATGGATTATGCAGAAAAAGTAGAATTGGGCTGAAAGGTCTATTGCTTTCTTACGTATTCAGGTTGTATATCATGTTGTTAAAAAGTAACTTAGTAATGAAGTAACTAATTACTTTAGAAAATGAGTAATCAGTAAAGTAATGGGATTACTTTCTCAGAGAAGTAATCAGTGATTAGTAACTAATTACTCTGAAGGCAAAGGAGGCCGCACTAGCAGAGTGGACCTAGTAAAGTGAGTGTATATTATTATTATCATTATATTCTTGGGAAACAGTCTATTTAATTGTTTATGTGATGGAGAAAAAGTATTTTAAAAGAGTCTGTCATCCTACACAACAGCCACTGAATTTAGAGGCGCAGAATATGTCTAGCTTATACAAGCCTAATAAGGACTACAGAGACTTATTAGTCAGGCATGAGGCTTTAGTGATGGTTCAGTTAAAGGTCTAATGCTTTTGGTCCAGTCCAGAAATATCAGTTACAGACACAGAGCAGTCAGACACATTTAACTAGAGTAATGTTCTGCCAGAGCAATACTCTTCCTAGGTTTCCGACTATGGCAATATTATTAATACATTATAATTTTTTTTTCTTTTCGCAGAGACAACAGATATTTAACAGAGCAAAATAAAGATTCCTCTTGCCTCACTCTGAAAATTTGTAATATATGCAGGTATCGGAGAAGTAAACCCAGGATAGCCTCATTCAACTGGTTTGAAAATGTCTCCATGGAGACCAAGTTGACCATATTCCCTGTCGTCTTCTTGTCACTGGCAGGCACAAAATTAATTAAAGCAGGGCTTCTCTCTGGAGCATATTCTCTAATAAGTAGCTCATTGCCCTTTATGACATCTGAGCATGTGAGTGTGTTCTCGGTGTGGGTGTGCATCCAGGATCTTTTTATAAATAGCTAAAGAGTGGGTTTTCTTCTTTTTATTTTCACCGTCGCCAAGATTTAAGAAAGGCAAATAACGTTTGGTACAAAATGTATCTATACTTGACATCCGTTTGCCGTTGCATTGGGAAGAAGGCACAGCAGGGTGGTTTTAGTGATTTAACGGTCCTGGGGAAACACCAGCGTGAGGCCACTCCTCATTTTTGCTTTCAATTTCTACATTAATAATCATAAAAATACATCTTATAAATATGGACCTTTGAAAACGAGATATATTTTGGCGTTTTTTAAAAAACAGCTTTTGTTTTACTGCAAAATTTATTTTATTGAAACTTACTGAGGCATTTTATTGAACACCACTCTCATCTGTGGCTTAGTTACATAAAGGTAATGTTGATCTCCACACACTGTCAAAATATCCAGTATAGCCAGCTGTGTTCATGCTCCTTTGGTGCTGTCCCCACAGGAGTTACCATAGACTTTACGGTTCAGTGGTCAGGGCTTGTTCATTGACTCGTGTCCTCTGCCATGCTGACACAAACTAGAGGCACAGAAGATGTCATATGATGTCACATGGAAGTGTTTCAGAGATGGCGAGTCGAGAAGACAGAGATGAGCTCTACTGCAGTAAAGTAGAACACCAGAGGAGGGGAAGGGGCATTATGTGAACAATTGGGTGAGCATTATTGTGCTCCAGCTGGGAGTGAATGTAGTTTAGAGTAAACTTTTCAAGTCTGATTCTAGTCTTTATGCATTTTCAATACGTTCTCACTCCCAAAGCGTAACATTTTACACTAGGTGACAAATCATCGATGTATTACGCTTCCAGATACCCAACACGTCCCTATATCACGAGATTGGAAAATGAGGAAATATGAGAAACGTTTGGAATTAATCTACGCATGTATGTTCGTTTTACTTTAATCGCTTAGGAAAACACTATCTAACGTTATTAAAGTGATGGTTAAGGATAGGGTAAGGTTTAGGGCTGGAACACATGTCTGGGACGGGTGTTACCGCGGGAGCATCATTCTACTGGATTTCTTCCATAACCCGGTGCGTAGCATAAGAACACGGAAGGTCACCTTTCGCGTTCCTCATGAATGTCTCAGTTCTTGACAAATTGTCTCCATATTACGCTTCGGGAGTGAGAACGGGCTCAGCATTTCGTGTTGAACTATCTGTGATGGACCTTTTCCTGGTGAACTCTGCTTTTTGACCAATGATGATCTAGAGATGGTTGAAATATAGTAAATTTAGATAGTGGTTAAAAATTTCAGTCAGTTTGTACCTTGACACTTTTTTTTAAATATTATTTTACACTTGTGATTCCATAAATACACGATTTCTTATCTCTTAAACTTTCATCTTTAGGTGTGATCAGCTGTATTTTGTTACAGTTCAGTAAGCATATTTAAAGATTAAATGTAATATTCTGCAGGGGTGCGACTTCATCATCCATTAAATCAAATAGTGTTTTTGTTTGTTTTTTGATTCCTTTCTTCTTTCTCTTGTTATTTAACATAAATGTCAAGGTCCATATTGGCAGGCATTCATATTTCCAGCTTCACTGGCTTTAAATAAGGCTCTGCTCTCTATTTACCCGTTACCATGGGGAATCATCAAAGTTCTGTTGCAGATGACATTTTTTTATTACCCACGCGTTTGCTTAACTCGAGGTGAATATACTCAGAGAACTAACTCTGATCAGCTGTTCTGGAACTAAAAACTCTTTCATCTCGGGGTTAATCAACCCAGAGTTCAGGATTAAAGTCAGATTTTCTTAAAGCCGCTTTCTGAAAGTGGCCCGTAGAGATTCATCTTGTTGCCAGGAGTAGCCATACAAGTCAAGCAATCAAATTGCAGCCACAAGTGACTGGATGACTGGTGCAGGAGAATCCGGCTTTGTATCTCCCTCCCAGGGAACTCGTGGTAGCTTTCTATTTGTGACATTTGCCAAATCCTTTGTGAGCTGATGCTCCCACAAGTGAACAAGCTGAATTAAATTAAGAGTGTGTCATGGGAGTACCGCAGTGGACCTAGAGAAGGAATTGTTCAGCTGCTACCATAAGTAAAATTAAGTCATACAGTTTGGTAATGAAAGACTTAAACACCCATAGCAGCCATAAGTTATTGCTGATGTGGGCGAAAACTGCAAAACAAATGAGAATGTATTAGGGAAATTCTGCACTCACAGTCACTTGCTTAAATTGTCCAAGTGTAGGGTGAATCCATTAATCAGTTTGTACACCCTGAGAAAATGTCTCTCCTGCTTTGTACTCTATGACAGGTATTGTTAACATCTTTATAGTTTTGGCTACATTTCTCCTTGAGCACACTATTCACAAATACTTCTAATTGTGTATACTATTCTATTATGTTGTTCAAAGTAGTTTGTAGAAGTGGCCTATTTAAACTTTAAACATCTTACTTTATAATCTCTTTTTGTGGATATACAGCATGTAAGTTTGAATTGTGCACAGTAACAGTAGTAAATTCATAGATTTTTGCTTCATGAAACAGACAAGTAGGAACTTCACAATGTCTGTACAAACTTAACCCTGGAGCTGTTCTGTTGAGGGCATACACTATGTAGACCAAAGTTTTGAACCGCATATCTTATGTTTTGAATGCAGGTACTTTCAGTTCCATTGCCACATGTGTATAAAATCAATCACACGGGTCATTCTAAAGAGCTCATTGAATTTGACTAAGGTACTATAATGGGATGCTACTGTTGCAGAAAATTTCTACCCTCTTAGATATTCCAGGATCAGCTGTAAGTGTTGTGTTTACAAGATGGAAGCATTTAGGAACCACAGCAACTCAAGTATGAAGTGCTAGATGAAAGTTTCACAGCTGGATCACTGAGCGCTGAGGTACATAGCGTGTTAATGTTGCCAACACTCTTAGCAACTCAGTAACTGCAGAGCTTCAAATCTCCTTTGGTATTAACATCAGCACAAAAACTGTGTGCCGGGAGCTTCACAGTCTGGGTAACCATGGCTGAGCAACTACTGTAGATGCAATGTGTAGGTGGCCTAGTACAGCTGGGCAAAATGAGTGAAAACAACTCAAACCAACATTATTTTTTTCCCCATAAAAGTGTTATAAATGAAAGGATCCTTACAACACAGGGTGTCTTAGTCTAGTGCTTCAACATTAATTCAGCCTTGCCAATTCTTGTGTGCATAAATGCCCAAATTGACATCTTATAAGTTAACACAACAATTCGTGTCTTTGAATTAAGTTTTGTATGTAAGAAGTGTTTTTATAGCTGTGAGCAACTTTGTTTAGTTGCTGGAAAATGTGTCTAAACAGTTTACAGAAAAGCTGTGAAACAAGCAGCAAAACAGAAGTAAGTAACTAAGAGACATGTTAATTTGAAGAGTGTGAATGTGGTAGAGTGTGAAACTGCTTTCTGTTTTTTTTTTTATAAAGATAGAATCATGCCTGACAAGAACAGTATCACATAATGGCTAATGAGCAAATAACTTCAACGGGAAGTTAGCAGAGAAGCTTTTAAAGAAAACTTATGAATGTGGGGGTGGAACACTATATTCTTATCAGGTAAAGACAGCAAATGGAAGATCGCCAGTCAGAAATCCCACATGGCCCAAAAGAACTCATTAGGAAACACAGAATCGATAGGCAGATTGTTAGAAGGATGCAAGAACGAACACTAGACGAGGCCAGGCCACCGGCTTACTTTGGATCATTGCTTTAAGCCAGTTTTGACTTTCACCAGCTTTCCCACAAACACACACTGTTCTACCCCCGCCTTCCTTAACCTCTGCCTATCCATCCGCTTGACTAACCAGCTCTGTGGTTTTGACCACGTATCTTGTTACAGTATCTGATCATGCCAGAGAGAAGGGTCCTTGTGTAGATGACATTTTTATCCCTGCCCATCCTCAGCAATTCTTACTGCCTTAAGACATCTTCAAAAACAGAAACTTGAAATGAAAGCACACGGTGTATAGGGGCGTGGCAAACAATAGAAAAATACAAAATGGACTGTTTATTTTAGAGAAAGCAATCTTTAAATATAATTGTGTTTCAGGTGTCTTCATTGTCGATCCCTGCTTTTTTTCTAAGATTCTGAAAAATACATTTTTGTAGATGCAGGCGTAGTAAAAAGAAGCCCAAATTGAAGACCAGGCAACAGTAAACAACCAGTAGAAATAATTCACTGGTAAACATAGCATTTTTGTTTTTATATTGTATTTGTAATCTCTAACTTCTTCACCCGGAGTGGCTTTATATTTACCATCTTACCTCAGCCTCGGGCTACATGCCATTTCAACTTAAGACAGCTCATCAGTATGAGTGGCAGCTATTGGGAGGTGAACTTTACCCAGTGAAGGGGAGCCGAGCAGGACTAACATACTTCGTTCCTGCCTCAAGGTGAAAAGTTGTGTATCGCTACTTTTAGGTTATCTTTCAGCAAGTGTGTACTTGTAAACTATGAAAGGTTCATAATGTATTCTTTTGCCGTCAGATTTTAATGAAGAATGGGTTTGTTTTTCTTTTACTAAATGACAAAATGTGTGCGTTAAAGAAGATTGCTTTCATATTTTCACCGGCTGGGGGTCAGATTGCTTCAAGTTTCATCATGTATTGGCGTTCACCTTGAGTGAATCCCTTATGGCACCTGAAGAAAATGGCTTTGTTCAGCAGTTAATCATCTGTTCTAAGTGCAGGACCTGTCCATCTCTCATGTCCCTGTTTTATGACATAACTTTGTGTCACTATGTCTCTTCATCCGCTATATCAGTTTTGTTTACTGCTGCAGTAAACGACTGTAACTGCTCTCCTCTTGACAAAAAAGATGCCGTATCTGTCTGGAAAGAAGAAGCAGAGGCAAGAAAAAGGGAGGAGAGATGAAAAGCATATCACAAACACGAGAGGGGAGGAAAGGGTGAGAGATGAAAGGGCAACATGAGTAGAAAGAAGATGAAGACAAGCCTGTTTATGTTGAGGTTTCTGTCTCTGCTAATTACTGTTGCATGCCTCATTAAGTAGAAGCTTCTCGCGTAGTTAAGAGGGTGCCAGCATTGGAGGTGAGACTTCAGCATCAGGAGTGCAAACCATTCCAGCTCCTGCTCTCCTTTGAATCATGACTAAGACATAGCATCCTACTTGACAAGGTGTTGTTTGGGTCAAGGCCCTTCAGTCGGTGCTTAACATAGCTCCTCTTTCTATGCATTCTGCTAAAAGCTTACCTCGGTGACCTGTTGCGACCATTAAGCTATAGACTATCCTGAATCCTGTAGATAGGTAATGCAAAGCACAATGTAGCACATTAAACCTGTGGCATTATACACAGATGCTCCTGTTTTCGATAACACCTATGAAAACAGCCATTTTTTTCCCCAGCGGGCTGTATCCTTCACCACACAACTAAAGAACAAATCAATGTTAAATTAAGAATGTACTTAAAAAAAACATAAGAGAATTAGTTACATTTATTTTTTAGCCTTTTTAAACATCCTACATTAAGATAATGAAACCAGGGCACCGTCTACATAAGCAGAATTTAGACATTATACATTATAATAAGTATTATCATCATCATAAGAAATTTTTGTAACTTTGGGTATGTAATTGCTGTCCTTTGGGAATTCATAGGGTTTTGTGGAGACACAAAACCTTACTTTACAATACTGATTTATCCAGATTAACAACAGATTCAAAGAGTACACACATATAAAGGATGCAAATAATATGTAAAAATAAATAAATAAAACATAAGGTTTCTCTGAAGCATCAGGTTATCAAAATATTTCATTTGAGACGTCTAACTGCAACATTTTACCAATACATCTAGGTGGAATTTAGCAAATATGCACCATTGCTTCCCAGAAGCAATGGAGAAACCACATTCAGAGAATATTATTTTGACCTTGTATCTATTTAAAAATTACTCCCTGTTTCTTCTGTTTGCATTAAAATCTGCAAGCTGCAAACTCACTGGATGAGGTCTCCTCTTCTGTATATTTCTCATTTAATCCATATTTAGGAGGGGAGAGATTCTGACGCAATAATGTCAGGGTTTTGGAGGATGATAGTCCTGCAGCTATTTTCAAATCAAATTATTATGTGGAATTAGCCAATTTAAGCTGGAGCATGCAGAAACAGTATTTGGGACCAACAAAAGCCATTTGGTCCCTGTTTCCAAACGTGCCAAAAGTGCCATGCTGTTGAAAGATCACATGTCTCCAGTTGTATTTTTGTGATTTATGTATGTATAGGTTATGTCCAGCCTTACATGCATGTTCTTTCATGCATTATTGGAAAACTTTAATTTAAAAGGATTTCTCCAGCACAGTTAGAGCCCAGAAATCCAGTCAGAGTTTATTATACAAGCAGCATTCTTCTGGCAGCATGTAAGTAGTGTCTCCATGGATAAAATGCATTTCGTATATGGATAACTAAAATTGCTTTGCATAAGGTAAGGAATGGCTGTTATCATTCACTGCCTGCATTTTCAATAAAAACTCAGATACCGGCAACTTCAGAAAGCTGAAAAAGATGAGAAAAATACATCAGTCTGTTCCCACATCTTACATTCAGTTGAAAAACTGAAACCCAGAGAAAGAAAAAGAAAAATCAAAATCAAAAGCATTTACAATTTTCTTCAAAGGGAAAAAAAAAACACTTTTAAAGAAACATTTCTAAAGTGTATGTTGCAATCAGTAAGTAAATAAATGAATGGTTAATTAAAACATTAATATTAAATCTAAAAAAAATAGAAATAGGCAATGAGGCAACACTGTAGAGGTAGTGTCATGCAACAAAATAAATGAATAAGTAAAAATGAAAACATATAAAAGTAAGATAAACATCTAGCCCCACTTTAAGGCTTTGCTTATTTCTAAAAGACAATGCTAGCAAAATGCTAGTAATAGTTAAAAATCAAGGTACTGGAACGTCTGTTGTTTGAACATTTTAACCATTTGGAGCAATGGGCAATGAAAAAATATGGAAAATAAATCCACAAACAGCCAGAGAGCTAATGTCGTACAACAAGCAGAATACGATCCAGTAATTTGTCCCCATCATGAAAGGCTCGTACATTTCAAAATAAGAGGTGACGCGATGGGAAATATGGGAAAATAGGGTTTGTAAGTGATTGTGTGGTTCTAAGATGCAGACACGTTTTGTGTTCTATTTGACATTTTAGAAAATTTGGCTTCAGTCAGTCTTTGGATTACTACCCTGTTGTTGTCCTCATAAAAAAAAAAAAGAAACAGTGACTGCAGATGCTGACAGATGCTGTCTTATTCCACCTCTTCACGCTTAAATAATTCAGTGACACCCATGATTTGCAATAAGCTATTTCCTGTGTATTTACGTGTAAACTGTCCAGTGGCAGGATGATGTCTGTAAAGGCATGAAAGAGTGGAGAGGGGGGAAACCCAGCTTGTCTAGATAAAAAGTTTTAGGATAGTTTCCCTAAAGAATGGTCTTACTTGACCTTTTTATTACAAAAAATATTTAATTTTCTCTAACCTCCAACAATTGTAGACACACGTTTCTTGACCAACTGGCAGAATCTCAAACTCAAGGTTGAGGTGAGCCTGTCGGGGAGTCCATAAAAATCCAAAAGAGGATAGAGGATGCTGAGAAATCATACAAAAGAAGCTAGCTCTACTGTTCTTTGCTGGGACCAGAGTACCTGATAACTTCATTAATCAACATATTATAGCCAGACTTCACTTTTTTGTGGCTTTTTTAATTGAACAAATAAAGTAATGCAGCTTATGATCTTAGGTATGTTTGTGTTGCACAAACAGACATACAAAAAAACACGAGATTGAAGGTTTAATAAAAGTAAGGTAAGGTATTTGCTGAAACCCTGTGGCATTGGATGACATTATAAAAAAAACAAAGGTTTTTATTTTCCTACTTGCTGAGAGTTTTCAGCCTTGGCATTTTTATGACATGGCCCAGAGGATTTGCTTCTCACCACATACCTTCTTGATAACATGAAAATGAAACATCACCCAGCCCACATTCCTGGGGCAACTCATAAAACTTTCTAAAATTCTGCCACACTAATTTCTAAGTTATTATTACAAAGCTGCCATAACATGTCAACAGAAACTTTTTAAATTTAAAATTAAGCCACAACAAAATTGGTTTCCAATTTAAACCTTTATGCTTCTGTGACTTCTGGAACGTTCTGTGTTTCTGGAAGTAAATTACATAGTTTTATTCAGACTTCAAGGGACACTCATATCTGTTGGATTTTACATTTTGCAGGAAGTTGCAAACACCTGCTACGTTATTTCCAGCCGTTGCGGAGATTTCCGAACATCCTCAGGAACAACTGTGCAAGATGCACTCATACCAGCTCGCTAGGATATCTGTTTAATCCAAACAAATGATAGCTAACTGATAATGTAGATGAGCTCATTGCATAAGGTCCCCACTAATTACTAGCTGCAATATGTGGATGGTACATTTTTCACCCTCTCAGTCTGTCTTTGTGGTGGAGAGACATACTGTGGCAGACAAGACAGCAAAGTTGACTTTAAGTACTCTGGGTGGTGTTTCTAAATCTGAGGACAGTACCAAAGTTATATAACAACCAAGTGTGATACAATCAGTCAAACTTTATTTTGTGGACTTGAGATAAAGCTCAAGGTGAAGTTTGAAGCTGAATATGGTGGAGGAATTACATAGTCATTAAAAGATGTAGTAAGGACACTTGCAGGCAGGAATGTCAACAGGTGTTGCAGCTTGTGGGATCTTGCTGGGAAATAGCCTGCTGGTCAATTTGATGCTGTATACCTGGTTTCTCATTTATAGGGCCATCTTTTTAATCACACATGTGTTTTTCAGTCACACTTGCTCTCAGTGAAGTCTTTGATTGTCATATCCACGAACAATGGCCCATCTGTTCTTCCATAAATGTCAGTAAATTTCAGTGAAGGCATATACAGGTTGGTTCAGAATGGATGATCCCAAGCAATCTTCACGTACCTTAATTGTTGGCGTTTCACACACTGATTTGAAGCTGTTCCATGCAGAAATGAGCCATCAGTTGTCACAGCAGCCTAAAAAGATCATCTGTACAAACAAGACAAATAGCTCTTCAAGATGTTTAGCTACACCTTTTTTAAGACTTGGAGACCGAGAGAAGTTTGAAGATGTGCCTCAGCATGACGAAAATACAAAGGCAGTTACTCAAAAAACTGTATAGAAACCAAAAAAAGTAAAGACCCAAATGAAAACTGGCCCATCTAACCCAAAATCCTGACCCTAACACCTACCTTCCCTCAGGCTAAGAAAACCCCTCACGAAAGAGAACATTTCATCAGTTAAATATTTGATCTGAATGCTTGTCAGGGCAAGTGTAAGCCTATGAGTTTCCCATACCACTATTACACTCGAACACTGAGAGGGTTGTCAGATGATGCAAAGAAAACCCTCCTAAAGCGTAAGCATTAGTGACAGAGGAATAGAGAGCAAGAAAGAGATTAAAAAAAAAGAGAGAGCACAAGGTAGAGAAAGGACTCGTCAGTGAGGTTATTAAGAGAAAAGAGCAATTCAGTCTGACAGAGGGCAGCATGACGAGCAAGAAAGAAGAGGCTGAGAAGCACTTCAAAGCGTGATTGGTAACTCATTCCCTTGACTTCTCTCCTGCAAACAGCTTATAATGTAACAATTTCTGCAAGCCCTACTGAAAAAGAATAAATCTGCACTACATACTCGGAGGAGTAAGACTAAGACTACGCACATTTTATTGCAAACTAAACAAAGCTGTGCACGATTTACGCTATGACATTTTGAGAGAATCGAGTGCCCCAGAGCAGCTTAGTTTGACAAACACGACAAGAGCATTGGGGTGAAAACGCAGCATCTTTTCTCTCTTTAAATGCTCATCTGTGGTGGACCTTCTCTACTGTTGCTTCTATGGAGCCCTTTAGGCAGAATATAATTTTAATCAGCTGTCTGATTAGTACGACCTTGGGAACTGTCTTCATTCCACTGGGTAACTGACTGCAGCCGAAGATTGGTGTTAAGTTTCGTCAACACTACTCGGAGCGAGCCTGGAATATGTTAATTAACTCATTGATTGAGGTGGGCGGTTCATTTTAAAAGCAGAAGTCGAGGTCTCTGGTGTGGGAAGACAAAAAGAAAAAAAAAACACAGTGCTGTGCATATCAATGGCTAACATCAGTAGCTTCTGCAAACCGTATCCCTGCACTCCAAGGACACATTTAGTATCTGTTTCCATCGAGGCTATAGATGCAAAATAGACCAGCCGAGAGTGTTTTTGCCTCCAATGCTCTTGCATTAATTACTGCATACTGTATATGCTACTTGCAAGTAGGGAAGTACAACAGGGAGTTTTGCTTTTGAACTCATTTAGGAAACTGGGTTAAACTTTTATCATTAGTGCTATTACTTGCTAGTACAAGGACACAACAGCCACTCGGCACACACATCTGAAATGCGTTCGAGACAGAGAGAGCCTTGGCATTCACTTTGATAGACTTGTGAATGTCACAAATGTATAAAGCACGTCTTCTCTTATTTGTTTTAACAGGATGAATCTTTTTTTTTTTTTCCCCCTACCTCCACTGCCTTCTTCTCTCCACCCTTGGACTGGCACACTGTGTTGAAGTTGGGGCTTTGCGTCAAGCGAGAGGTAATTGAAAAATGCAGACAACAAATCTTTTCAGCCACGTTCTGAAGTCTTTGTCCTTTTGCTATACAAGTAAATGTTGCGAGACAAAGAATGTCACATTTTGCATCAGTGCTAATGTGTAGGGAAAATCACCGAAGCTAGTCTTTGTGGGGTTGTCACAAAGCTTCTTTGGCGTTATTGTTTCTGTTATATAAAACTATAGTACAGGCACATCAGCTGTCATAAGCTACTTTTTTCCAACTGCACTCATGCTCGAGTCTCCTTTTTTGTATCCGATTCAGTTTTTTATCCCACCTTACTAAACTAGCAGTAATATATAGCTATAACGTCGATTTTCTCTTAAATTACATTAAATTCTTCCTAAATTGCCACGATCTACAAGTAGTAGGCACCTAAAGGTAGGTACAATGAAAGAAAACAACATCCACTCATCTGAATGCAGATGCATAACAAAAGTGGAGGCACTGAAAAGAAGAAACAAGGTCACACTTAGAGTAGAAATCGTGTGTGGTACAACATCGGGTAGCAAAACTTGCTTTATTCTAAAGGAAAAGGGGGATGAACGTCAGCAGACCGTTTTCTCATTGTAATCAAAGTGCAAAATGAAGAGAAAAGGCGCGCACTATTTTAAAGCCCACGTATGTTATCATCATTGTTTTTTGAAATGTCGCCATATTTTGGCTCATTGATGTGTTACGTAGACGATAATACACTTTAAAAGAGGGGTAGCTCGATTACACCCACACTCCGGGGATTTATTATGATGTCTCTGCTCCAGTGTAAGATATTGAATAAGGACAAGGCGAGAAATGGGTTTATACTTGTGAAAAATTGCTCTTAGCGGCTATGCTTAACAAGAAATGAGGTGGCTAACAGCGGGTAGCTTTAAGTAAAAAAAAAAAAAAAAGCGATTATATGTTTCTCACATGCAGGAAAGTTCTTGTTGTCGTCCAAGGAGGAGAATCTACACTATAATCGGGGAGGTGTAGCTGTTCAACATTCAAATGATGTTGTGTGTCACATTTGACTACATTATTCTGGCCTGAGCAATACCCAGCTGTCAGGACTGCCAGAATATGAAGCAGCGTGAGAATCACAATCAGATTTTATCATCAAGTGTGTGCGTGCCTTACTCGAATGTGCGCTTCAGTGAATACACCACTGCATTGAGTTATTAAGAGTCTATCTAACGTGTGCCCACTTTAAGGTGACGCACGTGCACGTGTGGTGGAGAATGTTATTTATGTGAGCCCGAGTCAGTGTGTTTCTGGTCTTTGTGGACATTTCTTTTAGTGTCTGACAGACCATGAGTCAGTGCAGGACGTGGAAAGAAAGAATAATAAAAAAAAAGAACAGCATAAATGTCATGATGAAAACAAATCACAGACATAGTGCCAGGTAAAGTAAAGAAACAAAGCTTAGCACATCGAATTCCTCATCATTTCTTTTCATCGGCTCAGCATCTACATCATCATCAGCTCTGCCTCCATCTAAACGCTGCACCTTGAAGACGGTTATAAACAGACTGTTTACACTTTCCACATTAAGCAGCTTAAAGTCGATGATGTGGCAGTGCTGCATGCTTTGAGGCACTGAGTTAACAGCAACGTGCTGCTAATGTACAGTAGATTTTAAAACTTATGTGAGGATTGCATTCAAGGAATGAAATGACAGGATGTTACATTCTGAGCAAATTAACACAGATGTTTCGGAGGGAGGGTTGTACCCACACATCTATACCTATACAAACATATGCATGCACACATACACACACAGAACCTGAAGGCTCACTTTAAAGTGAGTCTTTCTGGGTAGACGGAAGAAGCTCAGCAGTGCAGCACTAGCGCCATCTGTTGGGGCAACAGAGGAAGACCACATTATCACCCAGCAGAGCTCGTGATGAATGATAGAGGAGAGGAAGTGGGATATTTTATGGATTTGATCAGTCACCGCAGGAGCCTGTGCAGTCATGATATACACAGTCCTTCCTGCTTAGTACTGTTGAGTAAAGGTTGTGTTCTTTTATTGTCTTTTTCAGACAATAAAAGCCACTGATTGAAGTCACAGTGTTTCACATTGTATCGCTATAGAACTGAAAATTCAAGGTTAAATTATGAAGGTTAAAAAATTTAACTTGTTTAAACACAGTATAACAGATTGTTTTTTGTAATGATCGTTAGTAATATCACTAAAGAAGGCACTTGAACATGGCATTGAATCTTTTTTTGAACCATCGGCTGCCCTATTGAGACAAATGAAAGGCTTTAGATGGTACTTCTTATTTCTTAAGTGTTTTCCTTTATCATATTTCAGCACCTGTCAGCTTTAGTGGAGGGAGGCAAGTGTCTGTCTGCGCTGCTCGCATTTGATCTCCGAGTTTAAAGCGCCGCTGAAGAGATGATCAAGGTCGGACATTTTATTGCGTTACAGTTGCAAGAGAACCCCTTTTACACAGATCTAATGTGAAGGCCAAGAATTTTCATGCACTTTTTTCTATACCTAATGATCTCACATCGAGGTTCTCATAATCGCAGTGCATAGTGGTAGCTCATCTGAACACCCCCTGTATTGAAGAGTTTCTTTATTTTAAGAGTTTCTGCACATCTAT